>OY731401.1:0-288187 GCA_963425845.1 Sphenostylis stenocarpa | reverse complement strand
AGTTAAATGAGGGTGATTATTTGATAATCCATATACCTAAAATATAACTAAAAAATTAATATGATATTAAATAATATTGTTATATTAATATAATGTATTATGGTATATACTTATAAGTATATATAATATAAGAGTTAAGAATTTTTATCTCCGATGAACTTCTTTAAAATTTGAAAACGGATTAAGATAATGGAGCTAACCATGTTGGAGATGAACTCGGTACACTAAAAGTAGGAGAGAACTTACAGGGAGGAGATGAACCTTAACCCCATCGATTCCGTGAGCCTCTAACTGAGAGTGAAGCTTCTCAATCTCAGACATTCCACCATCCCTTTTCCAATACTCGCTAAGCGCGTGCCAGGCGAACACACACTCCACCGTTGAAAACTCCTCCTTCAACGCCCTCACTAACACTTCAATGGGCCTCATACACTGCACCCCATTCTCCAACAAAACAAACCCCGGAGGACACCCTCCTTCAACCAACCCCGCCACCCCTTTGCGGACGTCTTCAGGTTCAAACTCCTCCCGCGTGCACCACCCGAACTTTTCGATAATTCTGGGGACGGTTTTTGATAAAATATTTCCAACATTTTATAAGTACGACTGTGTTCTGGGGCTGTTGGATATCAGAGTTTGTTCGCTCTGATACCATGATAAAATATTTCCAAAAACCGCTAAATATGGAAAAAAATAATCATATAGAATCATGCCATGATACGGTATTTGTAATCGTATATTCTATGTTTATCAGTTTTCTCTTCGAGGAGCTTGAAGGTTCCCAGGTGATCTCTCAGCACGCGCGCGGCTTCCTCCACCACAGTGTAAGGGTTCTCCCCGGCGTGAAGGTAAACCACGCTCTCGCACGAGGAAGTCGTCACGTGGCTAGATTCGCTCTCCAAGCAAACCGAGACTTTGTCGTCTGGGCCGGGCTGCAGCGTGACGATGGGGAGAAAAAGAACGTAAAGTCGGCTCGGGTTGGATTGGAGCAGGAGAAAATGGGTTTCGGTTTGGACGTGGCTGCCGTTTGAGCCGGTCCAGACCGCGTTCCGCCACTTCTGGAAGCGGTAGATGGAGACGAAGGTTGCGGGTTGGAGCTTGCCTAAGGTCGCCACATGGTGGGAATTTGGTGAGGTGGTCTTGACAACGATGAAGGAACCGGTGGTGGGCGAGTAGGTGCATGGAATGATGGTGATGTTGTCGGGCACTTGGGACATTATGACTTGTTCGTTTACTCTCAGGGTTGAGTTGGAGAGTTTGAAAGAAGAAGACGCAGGTTGGGTCAAAATTTGAGCCATTAGCGAGAAGTGTTTTGATTCAGGGTCCTCGACGAGGTTGTTGTGATCGGAGTGTTTTTTTTTTTATAGGCATAGGGTGTGGGCTCCATACAAAGCAAAATCACAACATCAACTGTGGTTTTATACGCAAGAAGAAGGGATATTTTTTTAAGAACTGTCCCAATGATACTTTTTTAAGAACTGTCCCACAAAGGATACTTTTCCAAGAACTGTGCCCACAAATTTGAAAGAGCCATCATTTATACACTTGTCCCACAATTTCTTTTAAATATGATTTGTTATGAAATAAATATTTGATTTTAGAATGCAAGATTGATAACAGTAAGTATTATTTATGTGCTGCTAAAAATTGTGAATGTAATGAATCATGGTCTTTTCTTTTTCCCTTTTAATCTAACGATGATGGTGGCCATTCATTTAATTCTCTCTATCCTCTTGTTCATATCGTTTTTATACATAACCATATATGTTCGTAGATACACTTTGATCGAATAATCAAAATTTACCCTACTTTGTTATTGAATAAAGATGAATACATATCTATTATTTTTAAACATTTAATTAATATATTCTTTTATTTATATTATTTTCTCTCTATATTTAGGTGTTATTTGACATTGATGTGGATGGATAACTTGTGTTAATTATTTGAGAGAAATTCAAAGCAACTGAATTAAAAAAGAAACATTTTTCTCTTGTGGGATCTACTTTTGACAACTCCTTCTTCCATTAGCATCCATCACACACTCCCTTCTAATAATAAATTAATAATAAACATACCAATAAAAGAGTTGTTCATTGGTTGTGTTTTATATGTCAATAGTATTTCTCAGGTTAGAGACAACAAAATAATATTTCTCAGCCGCATTGTAAGAAAATGAATGATTCATTTGTTTTTTACTATGAAACACTTAGGTTGTGTTTAAATATATTAATTTTGAACATGTTTTTAAATTTTATTTTTCTTTTTTTAATCATAATTATCTATTTTTAATATTAAATAATATTTAGTAGTTTAAGCATATCATTTTCTGAATTAGGATGACAATGTGTGATTTATTTATCCTTTTAGGAAAATAATAATGGATGATTTTTGTCCTTATTTTCTTACAGACTAAGACTATGAGAGTAAGGATGGTCCTCTGACACTCCTTCACACGGTTAGGTTAAGGAGGAAGAACGTAATAAACTGTTTCCTTCTTTTAATTTTTTGTCAGATCTAATCCTTGACAAAATTTCGACAGTTATTTCACACCGACCAGGGTCCACTCGTCGAAATTGTGATTCTTTGAGAATCTTTTCACTCCACTTGTCAAAATTTTATCAATATATATTTAAATCATATTACGTAATATAAGACGCATTCCTCCACTAAAATCGTTGAGCCGTAACAAAAAAAATTTATCCAAGACAATAATCGAAAATAGTAATAATATATGAAGTAAGATAAATCATACCGTGAAACATGAGTTTGAAAAGGTGATTCACAGCTAAATTTGTTTCTTCAAAATAACTTCTCTTAAGTTATACTGCAGCAAAATATCAAATTATAAAACTCGAGAGACTATTATTTCTTTGTAATCATTTTCTTAATTTAAGTTTTTTTATAAACATGTGTCTGGTGGAATTTTGATCGATTCCGATTCTTAAGAGATTTTGTTCTAACCAAAACTCAATCACGCAAGTTCTTTTTTACTTAGGCTAACAAATGTTTTTTCAATCGAGATGCATATGAGAATCGAAAATATCACAATATCGAGAAAATCCCACTAACGTGTCATGACTTATCGAAAGCACTATTTTTTGATATTTTGTATTTATATTACTCGAAGAGAAAAATGGCAGTAAAATATCAAATAAAAAAAAAACAGTACCGAATATTAAATTGCGAAGAAATGTAAAGTACGAAAACCTTAAACTTGCATTAAGTGTAAACGACAAGAAATCAAAATTGCGGAACTAACGGGAAATCGAGATTGCAGAAATGTAAATGGTAAAAAATCGAAATACGCGGAAATAGTAAATAACTGGAAATCGAATTTGCATCGAAGTTAAAGGACGAGAAATTTAAATGCGGAAAACTTAACTTCCATTAAACCGAAATTGACCGAGAATCGAAAACACAGAAACTTAAAGTTGCTAAACATAAAATGCATCAAAGTAAATTACCAAGGAAAACAAAGAAAGCGGTAAAAGTACTCAATGAGCGTGGAAATCCATATCGCCAGAAACTTCATGATGTTCGTCGTTCTCCGGTAGACTTCTCACTAGTATTCTGTTCTCTGCCAATTTTCCACCACTCCCCTCTCATCTTTCGCTCTATTTATAGTGTCTTTTCAAGTAGTTTCTTAAGAGCAGTTAACGAAAACTGCTACCACGTTCTCTGTGCATGTCTTTTTGCAGTTTTGCTCCTAGCTCTGTGGTTTAGAAACTGCATCCACGTTCCCATGCATGAGGTAACTGTTCCCTTGATCTTCGGCCTTAGTCACCGCTTACTATGTTCGATGTATATGTCGACTGTTCTTTTTAGCCAAAATTTCGATATTCGCGTATGTTAGCCTTCGAGACTTCTGGATTGCTTTGATTCTCAGATCTTAACGTTACATGATTTTGATTCTGATTTTCTTCACCAGGACGTTACGTTATCTCGATTCTGATTTCAATTCGATATGTTTTACTGGTCACGTGTCTTTCAATTTTCGATTTTCAATCAATTGATGTTCTCGATTTTTGCTTCCCTTCACTTTTTTGATCTTTTTATTGATCTCTTACTAACAAAATGCCCCCTTGGAAGGATATAAATAGTTTCCATTTATATTCTTTCAACACGATTCCCGCCTTTGCTTATTGGAGGCCCACAATAACTTAGGGTTTAGGGTTTCTGGGGTTTTTAGGATTTATGGGGTTTTAGGGTTTTTCTACTTTATGTTACCATCACGTCAGTCTGCTGCCTTACCTTACACGCCACATTAATTGTCCTCGCTTCTGTCGTTTCCAACACCCTAGGTAGGTTTCCCTTTTAAACTCTATTGGTTTTTTACCCTAGCTTTTTACACGAACTTTAACCCTTTGCAACTTCATCTTCTACTTGCGTTTTTGCCTTCATCCTTGCACTTCCCTGTTTTCCTTTAAGCTACCAGTAACTGCAATGGCGACCTCTTCCAAATCTTCTGACTTTTCAACCCCACCCCTTCCCTTATTGGCGTCTAGCCTGCTGGAGATTAATAATCAGAAGTTTGCTCCAGTTCCTTTAATGGAGGAAGCTTCTCAGAAAATCGCTGAGACGCAGGTACTCATCCCTTATTCTGCTGATGGTATAAATTTTGCTTTTGGGGGTCCTATTCGTTCTAGTGGTGAAACTTTTTCATCCCTCAACCTCTCGAATAGCCAGACTCTTATTCACCAAGCTGAAGTTCAGACTGATTTTTTGAATATGGTTTCTAAAGTATATCGAATGGGCCCCTCTTTCAAAAAACCCTCGTATATTAGGTGGTTTGATCGAGTGCAAACCAAGTTTGGGAACCATTGGAGGGATGTGGGGATTTTTGATTTCTTGTATTTGTCTCGATGCGACTTGTCCCATTTAGATATGACTATATTTTTGTCTGTTGTGCATCTATGAAATAAGGACTTGCATGCTTTGGAGTTACCTTGCGGTCCCTATTCGCCCACCCTCTTTGAGATTGCTGCTATTACCGGTTTGAAACCCACCGGGGAAAAGTATTATAAGGGTGTTTACCCTTCGGATAATTCCCTAAGGTCCAAAGTCGATTGGGAGTCGAAAGCTTATGGCCACTTTCTCGAGAGACATTTTATCGATGACCCAACGATTGCCATTTCTGATGAGGAGCACGTGGCCTTCTTGGTCTACTGGTTGTGCACTCATGTTTTCTGTCCCCGATCGATCCAAATTTCCTCCCACCTCTACCACCTTGCCTACCTTCTTCATACTGGCCAACCTAGGATATGTCTAGCCAAACTTTTGTTAGCCCATGTATATACTGCACTCGATGAGGCTGTCGAGATTTTGAGTACCCCCAAAGCTTCGGGAAATTTTTCTGGCCCTATTTGGTTTATACAGTTATGGATGAATTCAATTTTTGAGAGTATCCTTCCCCCAACTTCCACCATCCCCCCAAGTGTAAATATATAAGGTGCTCGATTGTCTTCTCGCCACCCTCACCACAAGCCCGACGAAACGGCTTATTGTAGATATCTTAAATTTTTGCTAACTAGGTTTAATTTCGATTCAACTTTGGCTCCTTTTACTGTGCATCTTGGAAGAATTAGTGATCAACTTCGAGGGCCAATTTGGTTTAAGTCAAAATTCCCTGCCTCAACCCCTGGGTTACAATTAGAGTTGGTCGATGTATGGAGTAATTATTTAACTCAGGATGTACTAGTATCGGGTTTCCAATCTAAGGATTTTAAGCTTATCACATACTACCCTCAACTTTTTTCGAGACAGTTTGGTTTGAGCCAATCCTTACCCTTCTTCCCCCTTGATACCTCCCCAAGGTCCAAGTTAAGTGAATCGACAATCGGACGGGAGCTGACCAAACTATTACCACAAACCCCACTACTTTTTTATCCCTATGCTTTCGAATCGAATTATTTATCCACTGTGGGTTTCTATCAATGGTGGGCCGATTGGTTCTCGAGTAATCATTCTGCTTTTGACGAAATCCGACAAAAATTGACTGTTCATCCTTCTCTTGTGTTGCAGGACAAATCGAAAGCGAAGAAAGGTACACACTTCCACTGTCTTCAAATATCTCGATTCGAGAATTTTTATCAAATATGTTACAACCCATTGAAATTAGAATCGACCTTCTATGATGTTGTTATTTCCTTATCCCATAAACAACCACCAATCGATCGAACCACAAAATAATCAATCCCTTAGGAAAAACCTCTTTTGAAATGTACTGTCCCAATCACCTTCCCACTTTTCCTACAACACCCTTTGGAATCGCCAAACCTTTAACTCATCCCAAATGGGTTCGAGAATTGAGATCCCTAAGGGAAACACTTCGCCCAAAACCCAAAAACAAAGATATTTCTGTATCGAAATTGTCTTATTTCCCTTACCTCCATCTCCCTCAATTTCTCCTGCCTCCCTGGCTTGTACATATCGATCGAGTCACGATTTTGACTCCATCACCTTTTGGTGAGATTTTACTACCTTTTCATGTTTTTAATTCTGTATATTGTAAGCTAACTGTCTTCTTTTTTCGACAGTTTCGAAGTCCACCAAGGTCGTCGCTGTCGAGAAAGAGAAGGAGAAGGGACAGGAGGACTGAGAGTCCTCAGACGAGTCAGACCCATCGGCCTTCGTCAGAAAACGCAAACATTCGGCCACCATTTCCTCATTTTTGAAGAAATCGAAGGTTCTTTTCGATTTCTCATTGTTTTATTCATTTTTCTATGTCTATGGTTGATCCACATTCTTATACCTATTTCTTTTCGATTTCTAATTTTCAGAAACAAAAATCGAAGAGTCCTCGATCCGTCCAACCATCTACCCTTGATCCATTATCGACGGACTCTAACACGGTCCCCACAACGGGCCAAACAACACCCGCTACTCGCTCAAGTCACGTAAGTTTCCTTTTTACACAAACTTTATATTCTTAGATTTCAATAAGTCCTATAACATGACTTCAAAATTCAATATTTTTTTTTTCAGGATCATCCATCGGCGACTATATCGACAAATGTCGATTCTCAGCTTTTATCATTAACACCCCTTCCTGAGGTACTACTCTTATATAATTTTGCATGTATGTTTGTTTGACTTTTTATACATTTCCTTTTCTGATATTTGTTTTCGATTTATAGCAGCCTGAGGCTGTACAGACTCTACCTCCTGCTTCAGCACCCCTTGCTCTACCTCCCCCTGGTACTTAAACTTTTTCCTTCACTGTGTTAATTTTTCATTTCATTCTTTATTATGAATTCTCGATTCACCTCTTCGATTTCTTTTCTTTTCAGTAAATATCCCGGTAGTCCATGTCCAGGACTCTCCTTCTCCAGCTTCTGCAGAGCAACAGGATTCCCCTCCTTTTGCGATGCCTTCTTTCGAGTTGCTCTCGGCGACGTTACCCGAGATAGATGCGCCCGCTCCAAGCAATGTGCCCGAGTATCGAGCTGCCATCGAGGAAGACCCTTTCTCGATCCTCGATATTTTGGTATCTGGTGACGCCATTCCTTCAAGTCACTCCTCTCAACCACCTACCACTTCGACTGAAGGAGTGTACCAACTGAAACAGCGTTTCAGGACCTTCTTCTACTCTTCGCCTCTGGAAGTCTTGGTAGAATCATTTGAAAAGAAACGACTCTTCAAAGAGATTCTCACTTCTATCGAGACATTTCCTGAGAAGGCTCTTCCGAGAGGCTTCGATGCAGAGGTCGCGGCGGCCACCGATTTGTTCAACCGAGCCTATGCTGCCAGGAAGAAGAAGCAGTCGATAGCGACTAAGTTATCTGACATTTCTTCTTTCCAGATTGAGAAGTCGAATTTATTGAAGACTCAGAAACTCAATCGAGAGGAGACGTTGACTGCGCTGGCTTCGGTTGATAATGAGATCGAAGAGTTGGAGAAGAGATTACAACAGTTGAAGTCGCAGAAGGGGTTCCTTACGTCAGAGTTGAATAAGATTAACTCTTCTGCAAAGGAGGTGGCGTTATCGCTTGGGCAAAGCATGGAGCGCAAACATCAGCTGACCGTCGAAGAGAACTCGATTTCATCATCCTGGACACAGTTGTTGATAGATTTTGATAATATTAAAACTCAATACATCTCTTTGTAAACATTATTCTATCCCAATTAATGTTGAATGTTTATTTCTCTCATTCGAGGTTTATATTTTTTCAAGTACTTGCCATTTATTGATAGCACTTTATCTTTGTTGAACCAATCGATGATCGAATAAGCGTTACTCGATAATACTTTAATAACTTCGAAAGACCCTTCCCAATTGGCGACCATTTACCATAGCTTTTACATTTTTTGTCCATCGGTAAAATTGTTTTCCACACTAAATCACCTTCATTAAACGTTTTCTTTCGAACTCTTTTATTGTAAACTCGAGCAATTTGGTTCTTCTGTAAAATCATACTATTCAACGCCTGTAATCTTATTTCATAGAGTTCGTTTAATTCATCATACATCAAGTTCCAATAATCACAACTGGGTAAATCATTCTGCCTTTGTATTTGATTCGATTCAATATTTATTTCGATGGGCAAAATTGCATCATGTCCATAGACCAGCTTGTATGGGGTATTCTGTAAAGAATCTTTAGGCGAATTTCTATAAGCCCATAAAATTTGCAATAACGTTTCGTGCCATGTTCTGGGTCTATTACCAACATGTTTTTTAATTAACCCAATAATTACTTTATTAATTGCTTCAACCTGCCCATTAGCCTGAGCGTAATATGGGGTTGATGTTAATAACTGTATCTTTCTTGATTCAGCATATCTAATTATCTTTCTACCAGTAAAAACTGTCCCTTTATCTGTAGTAATGGACTGTGGGATTCCGAATCGATAAACGATGTATTCTTCGATGAAATCGATTACATCTTGTTGATCAACATCTTTTAATGGTATTGCTTCTACCCATTTTGAGAAATAATCGACAGCGACAATTATATATCTATGTCCCTTCGATGATTGTGGAAAGATCTGTCCGATTAAATCTATAGCCCACCCTCTAAAAGGCCAAGGTTTGATTATCGAGTGTAATTCGCTAGCAGGGACCCGTTGTATAGGACTGAATTTCTGACATTCTTCACAGGATTTAGCATACTCGATACAATCTTTTAGAATCGAAGGCCAGTAATAGCCTTGTCGAGTTAATGTCCATTTCATCTTCTGGCCTACCATATGGGCACCACATATTCCATTATGTATTTCAGCCATTGCTAAGTAAGCATCATCGTTCCCTAAGCATCTAAGTAATACTCCATCGATTCCTCTTTTATATAACTCATCGTTTAATAAGACGTATTTTACTGCTCGATATTTAATTTTCTTATCAGCTCTCCCATTGGGGTTCTGCAAATAATCTGTAATCGATTTTCTCCAATCTTGGTCATCCAAGTCACTAATATGTAAAATCTCACTCTCTAGAGGTAATTTTTCTTTAATTTGAATCATTTCCTTCAAATTTTCCAAGGATATCTTATACTTAGATGCAATTTGCGCCAAATCATTGGCTTCTTGATTGAATTCTCGAGGAATGTATTCGAATGTTATATCATCGAACATTCTACTTAAAGTCATTACCCTTTCTAGATATCTGATCAAATTGGTATTAATACATTTATACTCTTTTCGCACTTGTTTGATTACTAATTGCGAATCACCTCTTATAATTACATGTCGAGCTTTTAACTTAATTAAAGTCTCAAGACCTGTTATCAAAGCTTCGTACTCGGCTTCATTATTCGAACAAATGGGTTGAACCTCAAATGATAACTTAGTCAGGATATTACTTGGAGAAATGATAAGAACTCCTACCCCAGATTTCTCCGATGTACTCGAACCATCGAAATACATTATCCATTTACTTATTTCAATAAACAAGTTCTCAGTATAATCAACTGTATGATCGGCCATGAAATCGGCAATTATTTGTCCTTTTATCGATTTTAAAGATTCAAAGGATAATGAAAATTCTGTTAAAGCCAACACCCATTTTCCTATTCGATTATGCATAATAGGTTTCGACAAAAGAAACTTCAAAATGTTATTCTTAGAATAAACCATTACATCATGAGGCTTCATTACATACTTGAGTTTTGTACAAGAGAAATATAAGCATAATCCTAACTTTTCTATATCACTGTATCGAGTCTCAGCATCGTTTAAAATTATACTTAGATAATACACAACACATTCCACACCATTCTCGTCTTCTTGTGCTAATAGACTGACTATTGTTTGCTCTGATGCTGATACATATAGCTTTAATGGCTTGTTTCTCATTACTCGGTATCAAAATTGGAGGATTTGTCAAGCATTATTTTGATTTGCTCGAAGGCTTCTTGATGTTCCTCCTTCCATTTAAACTCTGCTTCTTTCTTCAACTTTAACAAAGATGAGAAAATATGAGTCTTGCCAGCCTAAGTTAGACATAAATCGTCTCAAATAATTTATTTTTCCTAAGAATGATCGTAGTTGTCTCTTAGTTTTTGGAGCGTAAGTATCTATTATAGCCTTTGCTTTATTTTTATCGATCTCAATACCTTTTCCGTGCATTATGAATCCTAAGAATTCACCAGCAGATACACCAAAGGCACATTTCAAAGGATTCATTTTTAATCCATGTTTTCTCATTCTCTCGAAAGATTTTCTCAAATTGCTTAAGTGTTGACACTTTTCTTTCGACATAACAACAATATCATCTATGTAAATTTGCATAAAATCATTGATCAAATCATGAAAAATCAAATTCATTGCTCTTTGATATGTTGCCCCAACATTTTTTAATCCAAATGGCATCACTATCCATTCATATGTACCCAATGCCCCCGGCATCGAAAAGCTCGTTTTAGCTATATCATTTTCGGACACAAAAATTTGATTATATCCCGAATAACCATCTAAAAGACTTAACATTTCATTACCAGCTACTCGCATCTATTAACATATCGGCTATAGGCATAGGATATTCATCTTTAGGAGTAGCTAAGTTCAAATCTCGATAATCAATACATACTCTCATTTTACCATTCTTTTTAACAACAGGGACAATATTAGAAATCCAATCGACATACCTGGCAGTCCTGATAAATTTTGCTTTCAGAAGTCTTTCGATCTCTTCCTTGATCTTACCCATCACCTCAGGTGCAAATCTTCTCGGTGCTTGTTTTACTGGTTTTCTACCTTCTATGATGGGTAATCTATGTTCGACCAGACTTCGATCCAATCCAGGCATTTCTTCATATTCCCAAGCAAAGCAGATCCTTATATTCTTTTAACAAGGAAATCATGTCTTCCTTCATTTCTTTTTCGAGATATTTGCCGATATACGTAGGCTTCTGGTCCTCGATACTCCCCAAGTTAATCTCTTCTAATAGGTCCTGAGCCTCGACTTTTTTGTGATTTGATGTAATGGATTTTTCAAAACCTAACGGAGATTTATCGTAAATACAATCAAGCATAACTTGATCGCTTTTATTTGCAACTAAGGTTGAATGAATCGATTTATTTAGTCCTACCTTACTACTACTACTTTCTTGGCTCTTCTTTTCATCTTCATATTTTCTCAATCGAGCCAAGAACCCTTCGTAATCTCTATTCATCTTCACCAGCCACTTCGAGGTTGGCCCCCTCTTTGATCATAACAAATCATTTCTTCTCATTCATCTCTAAGAATCGCTCCTCATGTAACTTTGAATTAAAATCTTCGATAGTTTCGAAGGTGAATGGTTGAGCAAGTGCCAGATTCTGCAGTGCCCGACCAGCCTGAGATACGAATGTTACAAATTCGTGCTGATCCCCTGGGATTACTTCGAGATGTCCATCTCGATTCCACATGAATAATTTCTGATGAGCCGTAGATGGTACGGCTCCTACTCCATGAATCCACTCCCTGCCAAGTAGTGCATTGAAACTGGCATGTGATCGGACAACAACAAACACAAGTAGGCCTCGAATAAGTGCCCACTTTCACGTCTAAAGCAATCATGCCTTCCGAGCTCGATGTTTTTCCGCTGAAATCGGAAATCATGATATTGTGCCCGACTAAATCTTTCAGTTCAATACCAAACCTCTTCAACATGGTGATTGGCAATATGTTCACTCGTCGCACCACCATCGACAAGGACTCTATTCACCATTTGTCCTTGAATCTCGATATTCAGCAGTAGGGGCTTCAGGTGGAACCTCATTTCCTCGGATGGAGGATCAATAAAAGCAAGCATCTCTATGAGGTACTTCACATGATGTTTGTGCAACCCATGTTACCTTTGGCCTTATGTTTTCCGAATAGAAGTCATCTTCTCGATCAGCATCACTCGCTCTTGGTATTCTTGATATTCATTAACATATTCCGCGGGTAGTATCGATATCACTCCGATTTGATGTTCATCCCAACTACCCTCATTCTTATCGTCGAAATAATCTCTTGCATATTGGCCCCCATTGATACATTATTCTCTTCAAAGTTTCGTAATTATTCCAGTAAGGGATCCTTCCTCCTCTTCTCCAGGGCCTTCCACGGAATCGCCTTTGGAATGTTGGGAATCTAGTATTCGATCCTTCATCGTATGAAAGCCTCTCGAAGACATCATTACTCCGAGTTTGCCTCTTCCTCCTCGAGAAGGATACATCTCTCTTCTAACCCACTGTCTTTGGTTTCCACTAACACCGGAACCAACGGATTTCGTTGACTTTCTCCGATCATTGGTTGGGTTGTTTGATCCATTTTGTCATTACCTCCTTTTATTTTGATTCTCGATTTTCTTTATCTCGCTCCACTCGAAAGCCTTAGCAATCGACTTGTCGAATACTGCACTGCATCGCGGACATAACGACACATCTTCATCTTTTCCTTTCTTTCTATTTAAAAACTCGATGAGAGAATCTCCTGATCGAGGATAAATCTCCCTCTCGAATTCTTTTTCGAATTCACTCAGATCGAATTCCATATCTTCTTCAGATACATCCATTCTGACATGATTGGGATCAATGTCTTCAGTAACATCGACCATGCCTACAAAAGCAGAATTCGTCACTTGGACATCTTCAGTCATGCCCGTTTGGGATTCAATATACCCCACTTGAACTTTGAATGGACTCGTGTCCACTTTCATTAACATCTCTTCGAATTTCAGTCTTCCTTGGTCAATCGCATCTTGGATCGTATTCCTGAAATGTATGTAATTGTTAGTCCAATGTCCATAAATATTATGAAATTTGCAATATTTTCGACCATTCCTTTGTTCTGCAGAAGGCAATTTATGGTCATCACTCAACTTAATTTGTTTGTCTTTTAATAAAATATCAAAGATTTTATCTGCCTTTGTCACATCGAAAATATACGTTCGATTTGTCATTTTATCTTTTACTTCATTCTTTTGTAGCAATTTACAGATATATGGAGCCCCTACTTTGAGCCCCTACTTTGAGCTCTGCTATATTTACTTTCTCGTCGACAATTTCTTCAATATCATTTTCTGTCATGGGATCTGTCTCATATACATCATTTATATATGCTACTCTTTCTTTTTTCATGGGTTTCTCATATTTCTTATACCTTTGTTTTTCATACTCAATTTGTTCCACTCTTCTCACTTTATCAGCTAGTTGAGTCATGTCATTCAATGGTAAATTGACTAACTTTTTCCTAATCGAGAATTCTAAGCCTGCAGAGGTCATTCTGACTAATTCATATTCAGGAATTTGAGTAAAACATCTCGACTTCATTAGTCTAAATCGATTCAAATAATCATCTATGCTTTCATGATTGTATCTTTTTATATTCATCAAATCGATGAGACTTACTTGAGTTTCTCCTCTAAAGAATTGCTCATGAAAATTTCTTTCCAGTTGCAGCCAATTATATATCGAATTGGGTGGCAACGAAGTAAACCAAGTAAAAGCATTCTTAGTCAACGAACTAGGGAAATATTTCATCTTTAATTCCTCACTCATCGCTAGGTCCCCACATTCGATCTGATATCGAGCTACATGCTCGATAGTTGATTCACCAACTTCTCCAGCGAATTTGGTGAATTTAGGTACTTTGTATCCTCGAGGTAATTCCGTCTCGAGAATCGCATTTGGAAAGGGAGACACAAAGTATGTTTGATTGGGTGGTCTAAACTCCATCCCTTGGAAATTCATCCTCTGTCCTAACATGTGATTATACTCGCATGTTATTCCGATTGTACATATTTTGAAATCCTTCATTCAAATTCCCACAAATATCATTCCTCATCTCGTTGGTATTCATTCCCCGTATGTCGATGTTGATCATTGTTTCGATTTCTCCTTAATAGATACGGGGATTGATATTAGCATTCTGGTTAGCATGATTTTCTACCCTTGTTCGTCGAGGTACAACCAATGCATCCCCGATTCGTGACATTTGGTCTGCTAATATCTCAAAACTAGCAGTAGTGTTTTGAACTAATGGATTTAGGACTGTAGTCAACTGTTGTGATAACATATTCACCATCTCAAAATTGCTCTCATCCATTTGTTGTCTAGGTATCCCTAATGAGTTACTGGATATCCCAGTATCAGTGTTTTCGATAGTCTCAAAATTGGATCGATGATAATCTCTATCGAATGTATATCTTCCATGTTCCAAATTTCCTCTATGATCTAGATTAGGAAGCGTTTGTTGTGTGCCTAAATTCTGTCCACTTCCTGAATTCTAGGGGATTGCTAAGTTTTGAGATGTCCCTAAATTCGGAGGGACTCCAAAATTTTGGGGCATGCCTAGTGTTTGAGGTATTCCTAAGTTATATCTCGAATTCCGCTGTGTTGAAGAAGTTCCAGCCCCACTCATATTATTAAGCGAAAACCCAGACGGTCTTACACTCATATATGACCCTACATATGTTGTTGTGGGGTTTCCTATAGTTTGCATATTATTTGGTACCACCGCACTAGATCCTACTTGGGTGTTTGTTAAGGTACCTGAATTTTGTTCGTTACCCACAGGTATCGATATACTCGCAGTTGTCGATGTTACAGGCATATTCCCATTATGACTTTGCCCCCCAGTATTTGGTGAATGTACACCATTTAGACCCTCACTGTTACTTTGGTTATTTGATGAATTTTGACTCATTCTTATAACTCGCCCACTCCTTAATCTCATACACTCTCGAACTAACCAATTTTGTGTTTTAAACACAAGGCTACCCCTACCTGGCGCGCCAATTTGTTTCTGGTGGAATTTTGATCGATTCCGATTCTTAAGAGATTTTGTTCTAACCAAAACTCAACCACGCAAGTTCTTTTTTACTTAGGCTAGCAAATGTTTTTTCAATCGAGATGCATATGAGAATCGTAAATATCACAATATCGAGAAAATCCCACTAACGTGTCATGACTTATCGAAAGCACTATTTTTGATATTTTGTATTTATATTACTCGAAGAGAAAAAGGGCAGTAAAATATCAAATAAAAAAAAAAAAAAACAGTACCGAATATTAAATTGCGAAGAAATGTAAAGTACGGAAACCTTAAAATTGCATTAAGTGTAAACGACAAGAAATCGAAATTGCGGAACTAACGGGAAATCGAGATTGCAGAAATGTAAATGGTAAAAAATCGAAATACGCGGAAATAGTAAATAACTGGAAATCGAATTTGCATCGAAGTTAAAGGACGGGAAATTTAAATGCAGAAAACTTAACTTCCATTAAACTGAAATTGACCGAGAATCGAAAACACAGAAACTTAAAGTTGCTAAACATAAAATGCATCAAAGTAAATTACCAAGGAAAATAAAGAAAGCGGTAAAAGTACTCAATGAGCGTGGAAATCCAGATCGCCAGAAACTTCATGATGTTCGTCGTTCTCCGGTAGACTTCTCACTAGTATTCTGTTCTCTGCCAATTTTCCACCACTCCCCTCTCATCTTTCGCTCTATTTATAGTGTCTATTCAAGTAGTTTCTTAAGAGCAGTTAACGAAAACTGCTACCATGTTCTTTGTGCACGTCTTTTTGCAGTTTTGCTCCTAGCTCTGTGGTTTAGAAACTGCATCCACGTTCCCATGCATGAGGTAACTGTTCCCTTGATCTTCGGCCTTAGCCACCGCTTACTATGTTCGATGTATATGTCGACTGTTCTTTTTAGCCAAAATTTAGATATTCGCGTATGTTAGCCTTCCTTTCGATTTAGACTTCGAGACTTCGAGAGTTTTGGATTGCTTTTGATTCTCGGTATCCTTAACGTTACATGATCTCGATTTTTGCTTCCCTTCACTTTTTCGATCTTTTTATTGATCTCTTACTAACAAAACAAATAAAATCAATTAAACTGAATATAAGAGTGGTATTCAAAACCTAAAAATGGAATACATTATAAAATAGACAAAAATTATTTAAAAACTTAAAATACATAAAAATACACTAAATAGATTCAAAAAATTACTGTGCCAGTTTAAAAAATAGAACAAATTCTTCAACTGAACATATTCATTTAGACAAAATGGTATATTCTTGAAGTGAACATATTCATCAATAGTGCCCAAAGTCCCTGATCATGGGAAGTTAATCACCAAATCGGGTTACCAAATTTAAGTAGCGATGATGACTAAGTTTTTCAAATACTAAAATTGATGGGGACTTATTCATAATTGTGATAAAATAAAATTCCATAATTGTGGGACCCACTTCATGTATTTATGTTGGTCAAAGGATCTTGGACTACTGCAAAGTTTAGTATAGGAAAAAATAATCTATAATGTCGGCTTCATTCATAACTTCTGTTTTTTCAGTATAAAACAACAAGGTGCATGGTACAAGAATTCTCATAATTTGTAGAAAATTTAAAATATATTAAATTTAAATATTTATTTTATTTTAATCTTTTAAATATTTTTTTAAAATAAACAATATAAATTTATTGAATTTTGGTGTTTTTATCTAATATTTTAATTATTCTTATATGTAATTTTTTTAATATTATAAATATTTAATAAATTGAAAATATCATATATAAATTAATTATGTCCGAGACGAAATCCAGAGAAAATATAATATATATATATATATATGTATTTCAGTGAAAAGATTATGAAGAAATCAAAATTATTATTTTTATATGAAGTTTGAAAATTCTCAAACAATTGATTTTCATCAACTTTTAAAGTTTCATTTCTTTTAAAATTTTATATCTAAACAAAATTATATAAAGTATTTCAAATTTTCTGGAAATATAAATTACTTAAAAAAAAACTTCCAAATGTCGAATTTTATAATGAAATATGTAAATATAAATTACTTAAAATAAGGAAGTGGTAGTGGTGACATGCCCTCAACAGAATTCATTACTGAACAATAATGACCATCTAGTTTGACCAACATCTCGTTATTTATCAGCATCTCTGATCAATTCGAGATGTCCCAACTATTGCCTTATCATCTTCCAAAGGAATGTTGAGATGTAATGTGATTGTAGTTATCAATCTACCAATTGTTAATTGTCTTGATGAAGTTTTTCCTACCTTAGTGAATTGACGTGTTAACCATGAACCTGAATCCAGTTGAACATCGTTGACCATACCCCATAAAAACAATAATTCTAATTTCCTAACAGCAGCAGTACTATCACCCCAAGCAAATAAAGTATGAGTCAACAAGTGGTGAGCGTACCGAAAACAAGGATGATGAATATGAGACTCTTTAGAATCGGAGGAAACAAAATTAGTGAAGGTAGATAATTGGTGCCAAAAGGAATGTTCATTAAAAGCATGGGGATATCTCCTCTCACCTCTACTAGGAAACCCGAAAATGACCTTCAACTTAGTTAAATCAAGATAATGAAAAACAGAAAAAACAAAATAACTAGAAATAAAAACAGTTTTGACTACCTAAACACTAACACTCAAATCTTAAGTGAACTAGATCACTAATATCAACAAAAAAATCAATCCCCGGCAACGGTACCAAAAACTTGATGAACGTTTGGCAAGTGCACCAATTGTTAACGTAGTAATAAAATATCGTCCTCTAGGATTGAATTTGTTGAATACTAGATTCCTAATGTACGTAAGTTTGAGCAATTGAAAATTTGGATAAAATAGCAAACATAGAATTATTATAAGAACTTTAATCAAAACAGGAACTGTTAAAGAATTGATTTTATACCCTTTCCTATATAATTCCAATATTTTTAATTGATGCAAGCAATGTAATTATCCACTTGAGTTTACCTAGAGTTGTTTTACCCCTAATCCCTTTAGTAGGCAAAACTATTCATTGAATCCGAACCCCCAATCCCTTAGGTCAGTTACGTCATTCAATAGAATCATAAAAAAACAATAATCTTCTCGATTGCAAACTAATTAGATATATGTCCAATTTCCCAATTGTGACAAACCCTAACCTGTTATATTTAGGATCGCGAACAACCTCCAATCTCCCAATCGTGAAACTGCTCGTGGAATGAACTTGAAAATTATAAATAGAACACTGAGATAAAGAACATTAACTAAACATCAATTGTCAAGAACAAGAAAATATAATTCAAAGTACTACATCAATCCTCTAACAACAGGGAAATCAGTTCTACATAATATAAAAATTGTCAAAAGATAATAACTAGAACGTAACAAATGGAGAATGGTTGCCCTATCCTCCATTTTTCAGCTTCGTTCCACCTTTTTTATAGGGTGTCCCACGTTTTTTCTCCACTTGTTGAGGTAGTTACCACTTCTCATAACCGTCTTGAATTTCTACAGGTTGTGGAAAAATCTACAATCAACCTGTGGAGCTTTCTGATCTTGATCTTTGCACTCTGGTATCAAATCCACATGTTGTGGAACATTTCACAAGGTACCTGTGGAACTTGCTGATCTGAAATCTTTCTATCTTGACACCAACTCCCTCCAAACTATGAATTCAAATTTCCAAACACCTATTTACAAGAACAATGCACAACCCAACATGTATGATCCAAAACAACGATAATGCATGATGAAATCATTCCCATAATGCGACAACATATGAAATTAACCTAAATTAATACATCAATATAATGATATATCTCATAACACGTACTGAACACTGGACAAATTTAAAGAAGGCCATGGTACTTGGTACTTGAATTTTGACCATGAACCCTTCATATTCAAAATCAACTTCTTTACCATCAATTCTCAATCCCTTTCCATAGCTTAATTATGCAGCAGATTAATCTTGGAGATGATTTGCTTTCTCTTAGCTACTCATGCTAAATATCAACCTCTTTTATGATACCAAATTAAAAACCAGATAGTTTACTTCTTTATTTTCATATTATTAATAGTTGAAGGATATATGAAATAAGGAGTGCATCAAAGAGAAAAAAATTACACTCTAGAAAAGAATTTTATTAATTGAATAAAAAAACTTTATATCATCACTCAATTCTCATATCACTTCTATTACAGAAAAGTACAAAAAGTAAGTGATCAAACATTTAAAGAAGGATACAAGAAGAAAACCTTAACATCAATCACTATGAGGGTTAAAAATCCCCTATTTATTATACACTGTGGACAATAATTCACAAACGTAAAATGTAAAATCACCTCCGGGATTAGAATGCATACTGAACAGGGGAGACTCTTGAAGAACCTGGCCATGGAACTTGAATTTTGATCATGAACCCTTCATATTCAAAATCAACTTCTATACCATCAATTTTGCAATTGCTTGGTTTCTCTGAGGCATAGGCCCTCATCTCCCCAGTGCCTCTTACTCCAACTTCCACCAAACCTTGAGTCTCATCAATAGTCAAGGACTGGACTGCTCCACCAGTGTTTAGCATGTTCACCAAACCAATAGGAGCAAACTTCACATACTTACCAGGCAAGACAGTCACAGGGGAAACTGTTATAAGCTCAAAGTTGAATGGTTCCAAGGAAATTTCTTCACTGTCAAAAGGTGTTGAGAGGATGAGTTTGTTGGCTTGACTGTAATACAAGGTGAAAAGTTCCACCCCTTCAATGGGAATAGGGTTCTTTCTGATGGTATATAAAAAAAGGCCAAAAAACAAATATAACAACTTGACAAAGAGTAATAATGCAGCGGAAATTCAATCCCCCTTCTTGCGAGAATCAGCGAGGAGCACCAAACAAATAGAATCCAAAGCACAAAGAGACACCAACAATTTTAACGTGGAAAACCCCTCAATGCAAGGGTAAAAACCACGAGTCGTCCAGCACCAAAGAAAAATCCACTATGATCAATAATGGGGTACACAAGAGTCTCCAATAATAATACCAAAAGGTATTTTCAATAAGCAGAATTAACTAAGCACAAATGCTTACAAAAGAGAAACAAAGAAGATGAAAAATCTCCAAAACAGGGCTGCTGGTGCGGGACCAATTTCTCCCAATCTAGACCTTCGATTGACGATCCGAACGGTCAGAATGAAGAACCATATGTCTGGAACCTACTATCCAAAAATCAGCTCGATCCAACGGTGAACGACTTCACAGCGACGAAAACACCAGTGCAGATTTAGGGTTATGCGGAGATGACTTTCTCTCTTTCTTTTTCTCTCACTAGACTTTTTGTCTTTTTTCAAATGACTCTCTTGTCCTCTACTAATCTGACCCATCTCATTTTACCCAAATGAGACATAATGGACCACACTATTTGGGCCTATTCTCCACATAGGAAGGGAGCCCAATAACCCAACAAATCTCCCCTCACGACTATGTGGAGATATCCGCCAAACCTAGCGATCTCACAACAAACTTCAAACTTTCCTCTTGGCAATGCCTTGGTCATCATATCAGCACCATTATCATCTGTATGAACTTTAGCTAGTTCCACCAACTTAGCATCCAAAACATCACGTATCCAATGATACCTCACATCAATATGTTTGGATTTAGAATGAAAAGTTGGATTCTTACCAAGATGAATAGTACTTTGACCGTCACAATACAACAAGTATTTATCTTGCACAAAACCAAGCTCCTGCAAGAATTTCTTCACCCATAACAACTCTTTGCATGCTTCAGTAAGTGCAATGAATTCTGCCTCAGTAGTAGACAACGCCACACACTTTTGCAACTTTGATTGCCAAGCCAAAGCTCCCCGCAAACCGAATCAAATAGCCCGAAGTGGACTTTCTCGGAATCAATGTCTCCAGCCATATCTCGAATCTGAGTAACCCACCAAAGTAGGCTTATCACCTCCAAAACAAAGTCTCAAACCTCTAGTACCACGAAGATACCTCAAAATCCATTTCACAAGCATTCCAATGCTCTCTACCCGGATTTGACGAAATCGCTAACCGTACCAACAACAGTGTGCAAAATCGAGCCTTGTACATACCATTGCATACATCAAACTACCCACCGCAGAAGCATAAGGAACTTTTCTCATAGCTATCTTCTCAACTTCATTTGAAGGACTTTGTTTAACACTCAACTTAAAATGAGTAGCAAGAGGAGTACTTACAACCTTAGCATTCTCCATTTGGAATCTTTGCAACACCTTCTGAATGTAGTGCTCTCGTGATAGCCAAAGTTTCTTCTCTTTTCTATCACGAGTGATACTTATACCAAGAATCTTCTTAGCAGCTCCCATGTCTTTCATGGCAAATGACTTGCCCAGTTGCTTCTTCAACCTCGTCAATTTTGGAAACATCTTTTCCAACAATAAGCATGTCATCAACATATAACAACAGGATAATGAAATCATTCTCGTAAAATTTCCCGACAAAAACACAATGGTCGAAGTAGTCTTCTTGTAGCCTTGCTCACACATAACGGACTCAAACTTCTTATACCACCGCCTTGGAGCTTGCTTCAAACCATATAGGCTTTTTCGTAGCCTACACACATAGTCTTCCTTGCCTTCAACAAGAAAACCATCCGGTTGCTTCATGTAAATCTCTTCCTCCAAATCACCATGAAGGAAGGTCGTCTTCACATCCATCTCGCTCAACTTCCAAATCAAGAGTAGCAGACTAAACTTAACACAGCTCGGATAGATGTCATCCTCACCACAGGTGAGAAAATCTCATTGAAGTCAACACCCTTTCTTTGTCTAAAGCCTTTCACCACTAATCCGGCTTTATATCCGGTAGATGTAGAATTGCTCTCTTGCTTCACCCCGAAGATCCACCTGTTCTCTAAGGCTCTCTTACCCTTAGGCAACTTCACCAAGTCATAAGTGTGATTATCATGCAGCGATTTCATCTCATCCCGCATTGCATCCAACCACTTTTGCTTTTCTTCACTTTCAACGGCCTCCTCATAACATTCAGGTTCTCCTTCATCAGCCAACATCACATACTCATTGGTAGAGTACTTCTTAGAAGGTTGTCTTGGCCTCGTCAGATCTTCTAGGTTGAGTTTCGTGTAGCTCGTGTATATCACCAAGACTCTCATCATGTGATACATCATGTTCCTCTTCATCAACATTATCAATAGGAACATCCAAGCTATCTTCAACCCGTTGATTATCAGTATCACCATGTTGTTCATCATCATGAGCATCAATATCCAAATCATTAATAGACAACCGAATTGGATCAACATCATCCACATTACCATTTCCTTTAGGTGTAGACTTCTTCTCCTTATCAATATCTTCAATGGTTTGATCTTCCATGAATTGCACATCACGACTTCTAACAACTTTCTTTTCAACGGGGTCATACAACTTGTAGCCAAATTCATCCTGACCAAAACCAATAAAGATGCATTGCCTTGTCTTCATATCCAACTTGGATCTTTCATCCTTCTGAACATGAACAAATGCTTTACAACCGAAGACACGTAAATGATCATAAGTAACATTCTTGCCAAACCAAATCTTGTCTCGGCACCTCGAAGTTCAAAGCAACTCGCAGGACTTAGATTAATAACATGCACTCGCCGTAAACAATGCCTCACCCCGTAAATGCTTAGGCAATTTTGCTTCGTAAAGCATACACCTAACTCTTTCAATCAATGTCCTGTTCATCCTCTCCGCTAAACCATTCAAGCTGAGGAGTTTTAGGAGGAGTCTTCTCATGTGCAATACCATATTGTCTACAATAAGCATCAAATGGTCCACAATACTCACCACCATTGTCGAGACGAATGCGTTTCAGCTTCTTGCCTGATCGCCTCTCAACCAAAACATGGAATTCTTTAAACTTGTCCAACACTTGGTCCTTTCTCTCGTAGTACATAAACCCAAAGCTTCCTGGAACAATCATCAATAAAGGTAACAAAGTAAAGTGCACCACTAAAAGACTTTACCTTCAATGGGCCACAAACATCGAATGCACCAATTCAAGCAACTCGACTTCCTGGAGGGAGGATGCTTCTTGAAGGATACTCCGGTTTGTTTACCAGCCATGCAATGAGAACATTTCTCCAAATCTACATTCTTCAATCCCGAGAGAACATCCTTTTTAAATAAGCAGTTAAGCCCCTTTTCACCGATGTGCCCAAGCCTTCTGTGCCACAAAGATGACTCCATATACACTGAATTCACACTATCTTTAGCAACCAAAGCTTTTGTCCAGTAAAGCTTAGAGTTTTTCTCCCCTTTAGCCACAATCAAGTTACCTTTGGTGAGCTTCCACTTTCCAGAACCAAAATGGTTATAATATCCACCATCATCAAGTACCCGCACAGAGATCAAGTTAAAGCGAACATCCGGAGCATGTTTAACTCCTCTAAGCAACAACTGCATCCCCATGTTGGTTTGCAAGTGAACATCACCAACACCAACAACTTTAGACACCCCATCATTACCCATCTTCAATACTCCAAAATCACCAGGTGTATTTATTTATTTATTTTTATTCTCTACTTCTTATCAATTAACCATTTTTTATTACATGTTTGGATTAGGATTTCCATTATTCGTGATTAAAAAGAAATGGTCATAATTAAGAATCAAAACTAATATTTATTATTGGTTTGTTCAAATTTGTAGTAGTAATTAATAAAAAAATCATATGCACATCAAATTTAGATTAATAATTAAATTATTAATGTATTTGAACCCTTTTAATTAAATTTATCAATTTAAAATAATTTTATATATATATAGAAAAAACATTATCCTTCTTATACCAAGTCAACCTACCCCTAATGGTAAAAACTAAGATTTCATATAAAGCAGCCATAGTTGAAAGTAAAGTAGCAGAGAACTTACTGGGACGACATGAACCTTAACCCCATCGATTCCATGAGCCTCTAACTGAGAGTGAAGCTTCTCAATCTCAGACATTCCACCATCCCTTTTCCAATACTCGCTAAGCGCGTGCCAGGCGTACACACACTCCACCGTTGAAAACTCCTCCTTCAACGCCCTCACTAACACTTCAATGGGCCTCATACACTGCACCCCATTCTCCAACAAAACAAACCCCGGAGGACACCCTCCTTCAACCAACCCCGCCACCCCTTTGCGAACGTCTTCAGGTTCAAACTCCTCCCGCGTGCACCACCCGAACTTTTCGATAATTCTGGGGACGGTTTTCTCTTCGAGGAGCTTGAAGGTTCCCAGGTGATCTCTCAGCACGCGCGCGGCTTCCTCCACCACAGTGTAAGGGTTCTCCCCCGCGTGAAGGTAAACCACGTAGGAGGAAGCCGTCACGTGGCTGGATCCGCTCTCCACGCAAACCGAGATGTTGTCGTCCAGGCCGGGCTGCAGCGTGGCGCGGAATGGGCCGTCGACGATTGGGAGGAAAAGGACGTAAGGGCGGCTCGGGTTGGATTGGAGCAGGAGAAATTCGGTTTCGGTTTGGACATGACTGCCGTTTGAGCCGGTCCAGATCGCGGTCTTCCACTTCTGGAAGCGGAAGATGGAGACGAAGGTTGCGGGTTGGAGCTTGCCTAAGGTTTCCACGTGGTGGGAACTTGGTGGTGAGGTGGCGTTGACGGCGATGAAGCAACCGGTGGCGGGCGCGTAGGTGCATGTGATGTTGTGAGGGACTTGGGACATTATAACATGGTCATGTACTCTCAGGGTTGAGTCTGAGAGTGTGAAAGGAGATGAAGTTATCCTCAAACTTTGAGCCATTTGGTAGGAATAAAATGTTTCCACCGGGTTGATGATGGAGGTGTGCAATGGTATATTTATAGGAGAAGGTGAAAAATCCTTTGTTGTTGTTTTCTAGATTGGCTTGCTTTTTGGTTTAAGAATGGAGGACCTACCTACGTACGTACATGATTGATAGAAGAACTGCTTAGGGTCGGTCAACTTAAGTACGCACCCAAAAATTTATATATCTAAATTTCATATTTTTAGATACTTTTTTAGACCTATTTCCCTTACTAAATACGCAGCCAAAAATTTATATATCTAAATTTCATATTTTTAGATCCTTTTTTAAACTTATTTCCGTTACTAAGTACGCAGCCAAAAATTTATATATCTAAATTTCATATTTTTAAATATTTTTATTTGAAAATATTTTTTAGACCTATTTCCGATACTAAGTGTATCCAAAATTGAGCTAAAAATTTGGGTGTAGGTGAATCTTTGTCTTTTTCTCTTCCTCTTTTAATTTATGATGATAGTGGTTCACTTTTCCTTATCATCTTTTTTTTTTTTTTAATTTAAATTCAATCAAGTCACTACCTTTACATATATTCTGATGCAATCAGAATTCACCTAATAAGAATGCATAAATATCTATTATTATATATTCTTTTTTTATCTTCAATCACATTTTATTACTTATATTATTAATACTATTCTCCCTCTATATCAGAGGTTTTATTTGACATTATATGTCTATGTATAATTTTTCTGAATTAAAAAGGATACATTTTTCTAATCCTAACAAGCAAAAGATTAAAATTGGGGTTGGGAAGAATACTTACGGCAATATTTTAGGATTAAACCCTAAACCCTATAATATTATTTTAACTATAGTGTGTGAAATGAGATGACTCAAGTTTTCAAAAAAGCAAAACGGGAGAATGATTTATTTACGTTGGTTATGGAAGGCAAAAGATGTAGGAAATTATGCCTTATTCTACCACTAGAGATAGTCAAACATTATGCAAAGATATAGCCTCTGTTCTGTTCTACACTTTCTGTCACATCATCATTGCAAGGGTTTCCACCTCTTAGTTTGTTGCTACTTCTGTCAAAACACAACTTAATCAATCTATTCTGCATTCTTTAAAATTCAACCAATGAGTCAAACATTATCGAGTTGAAACCTGAAGATGATTTTGTTTTCTACTATACCTGATCAATTAAGTTATAATATCAAATTATAAAACTAGTGAGACTATTAATTTCTTTGTTCCAATTTAAAATCAATCAGTTTCTTACTTTTAAGTTATTGTTTAGACAGAATGGTATATCCTTTTAATCTATTGATGATGGTGGCTTATTCATTTGATTCTCTTTATCCTCTTCTTCTTGCTTTAATTCAACTCTGTGTTCATATATTCTTTTTTTCCTTTTTAATTATAAATTTTGTTTTTAATTTAAAAACACTTAGTTTAAATTTAATCAAGTCACTATGATTTATAACCATACTATGCAACGAACATTTTGATAATAAATCAAAATTTACCTTACTTATAGTTTGTTGAATAAAGATGCATAAATATTTATTATTTTTAAATATTTAATTAATATATTATTTTATTTATCTTCTATCACATTATATATCATAATGGGAGCTAATTTTCAGTCAAAGATTTAGGAATTGTTGGATAGAGAAAGAATCTTATAAGCTAAAATAAATGATTAAAATTCCAAAATTGTGAGATCCACTTTTGATTATTTTAACTAAAAATGTGTGAAATGAGATGACGCTCTAATGCTAAGTTTAGTATTATAATTAGGAATGGATAATGTATATGCCAAAATATGATGGGTGGTCCTAACTTTTGAGTCTTTTTTTTTCTTTTTTTTTTTAAGAATATAGAAGAGATTAAGGGTGGTCCTAAAATAGAGTTGGCATATTAGGTTTTGAAAAACTTGTGTATTTCATTTCAAGATCATTCCTTTTGAAACAAATCATCCATCCACTGAAAGGAGAACTGTTCTCATCTCAATTTTTTTAATGGGTAAACCTGTGATTTTTCGAATTTCATGTTTGTAAATGTATTTTTATATTAGCTTTTTTAAAATTTAATCATAAATATGATATTATTTAGATTGAATAATTTTGTATAATTGAAGTGTAATTAAACATATAATTCATGTATAATATTAATAATTATTTATCTTTAATTATTTAATAGAGGTAATAAAAAAACATCAAATAATCAAAAGACGATGATGAAGAAATTATACATAAATAAAAGAAGAATTCAGGATAAAAAACAAAATTTTAAAAAAGATATTTTAAATATTTTTCTTGAAGTATGAAAGTATAAAAAATATTATAGGGTTTAAGAAGTAAAAGTCTTTTAGAATCTTTTGAGTCCACTATCAAGATTTCTTAATAACTAAAAAAAAAAGTGTTTGAACTAAGCTTTTGAGTACTTGAAAATTAAGAATTTAGGGTTTGTGACAATTTGTACATATATTATAACAAAACCTTTGCAGTTGAGCAGTCTGAACCATAGTAATATTTTCTTAATATTCAAAGGCAAACTTGATCAATCTATTCTGCATTCAAACCTGAAGATGATTTTGTTTTTCTACTAATTACTCATTCTAAATATCTAGCTATAATATCAAATGATAAAACTAGAGAGACCATTTCTTTGTTTTCCAATTTTAGATCAATCAGTTTCTTAATTTAAGTTATAGTTTAGACAAAATGGTATATTCTTAAGGTCAACATTGTTCAATTGGTAAATGTGTATAAAAGCAAGTTATATGAAACACTATAATGAGGGATAAAAAGTCCCTTGACATCATTCACTATGGACTATAATTCAAAAAATAAAATGTTACTCCCTAGCTCAGAACACATACTGAACACTGGACAATCTTGAAGAAGGCCATGGTACTTCAATTTTGACCATGGACCCTTCATATTCAAAATCAACTTCTTCCCCATCAATTCTACAAGTGTTTGGTCTCTCAGAAGCATAGACCCTCATCTCACCAGTGCCTCTTACTCCAACTTCCACCAAATTTTGAGCCTCATCAAAAGACAAGGACTGAACTGTTCCACCAGAGTTTAGCATATTCACCAAACCAATACAAGCAAACTTCACTGACTTGCCAGACAGCACAGTCACAGGAGAAACTGTTATAAGCTCAAAATTGAATGGCTCCAAGGAAATCTCTTCACTGTCAGAAGGTGCTGAGAGGACTAGTTTCTTGGCTTGGCTGAAATACAAGGCGAAGAGTTCCACTCCTTCAATGGAAATTGGGTTCTTTCCACTGTCCCACTCAATGTCTTTTGGATTGGTCTTGGTTGATACCTTGTGAGAAAACTGAGCAGCACATTTGTTGGACCTAATTTCGCGGAACCAGCCTCCTCCCTGACAGTTGAACACTCCAAGAACTCCAGTGTACTGTTTCAAAAAGCAAAATCACAACACTGTTAGGTTCTAGTCCAATCTGAGAATTTGTTTCGGTAGTAGTAGTAGTAGTAGTATTTGAGATTTGGAAAGGAGAGGATGAATTGAACAATGGATTTGAGGAGTGTAGTTGACCTTGTTGAGGTTCCATATCTTGAGCATTGTTTTGCCATCATGGAGAGGGTCAGAAAAGAGACAGTCTCTGGTTGGGAGAGCATAGTGCTCACATCTGAGAATGGATCCATCAGGCAAGACTAGGGTCTTGAGCAGCTCAAAGTTATGGTTGCCAACTGTGTCACTGATGTAAATGGGGCCACCAGATATGGCTCTTGAAGCTGCATGAAATGCAGCACAAGGGTGAGTAGATTGGAACATGTCCCAATCTGGGTGGATGAAGTTCCCCATCCACAAACTGTTGTAAGCACAATGAACCATGTGACATCCTTGTAGCCAATATGTACCGTTTGGATCACCATAAGGATCAGTGCACCAGAAATCATCCCCTGATTCAATCCAAATCATCAACATACATCAGATAAAAGAAAATTAACTCCAAATAGTAAAACTAAAAGAGTCCAATGTCAGAAGGTTCCTCCATATGCAAAGATAAAGAGGAGGTGAAATTGCAACTAACAACACTAATAATAATATTTAGTTTTAGGTTGTCTTGTGGTATCAAATCAAGGAACATGTCACGTACCAACACGACCAAGGGATATTGCTTCAGTTCCCAGCAACATGAAATCGTTGCAATGCTCCATGCTGGCAATCACGCCGTTGCCTTTGAAATGTTTTCTCACTGAAGCTGTGAGAGCTTTGAAGTATGCTTTCGCCATATCCACTCGTCCTCCATATCTCTCACACACCATTTCTAGTAACTGTTTTACAATTTCATTACATCACAACAACTGAGAATCCATACAAAGAACAACATACCAACCAAAAGAGAAAGAAAGAAATCGAAGATAACTAATAGGAAGTAAAATCGTACGCAAAAGTTCATCTTGGTAATTTGAATTTGACAAGAAACATAGAATTAAGCAGATAAATGTTGACTTTGAAAAACATAGATATTCTCAAAAGAAGAAGTATAATTCGAAGGGCAAAACTTCAATTTAAAACAAAAAAAATCACGCGCCGACCAAAAGAGAGTGAAAGGGAAACGAGATCATATTAACTGTAATAAAATAAAAGTAAAACAAATCAAAATTCTCTCTCCTTTATGTAACAAATGATATGTATTTTTTACCAGTGAATGTAACAAAAGGTATAAAAAAAAACTTTTCTCTAGCTTTTTTTTCTTATTCTCTTCCGAACACATAAACAATGCATCGTATTTTGCATTACTTTTTGATTATCATAATAAATTTGTTAAGTATACTATTTTTTTTAAATTATTTCTGTAAATATATCACTTTTTTTATTACTCGTAAATTCGTTTTTTTTTTGTAATAATGTGTTAAAGGATTTTTAAACTCTCATCTAATCTAATTATAAAAGTGGTAACCATAAAATTTTGATATCTTTTGCAAGTAATTTCAAAGTCACACTTGCTATTATTTTTTAATAATGATTGCTTTGGAAAATATTTGTTATTTTTTCACCAAGAAAATTCGTTGGTCGATATTCGTTAGTCGCTAACTAAAATCCAAGAAACTTGAAAAAAAAAATTGAATTCCCCTGATAATTTGACCTATAAGGTTTCCCTATTATTTTTTTCTATAATTATCAGTTTTATATTTTAATTAATCAAAGTAATTTTTACACTATTTTAAATGAATATGTTAAATTTAGCATTCAATAATTAGATTGGAATGATAAAAATTTGAGTAAATAAAAACATTCTAAAATCTAGATATTGAAATACTGAACAAAATCGTGAATTAAATAAAGAAAAAACAAAATTATAATTTCTAAAAATAGAATCTTTGTTGGAAGTTGGACAGTGTATTGAAGAAAAGGACACTTACATGGATGACATCGACTTTGACCCCATCAATCCCCGCACGCTCAAGGTGCGCGTGAAGCCCCTCGTACATTTCCGCCACCGTCTCCGGCGGCACCACCCCTACTCCGTTCTCCACTAACTTATCCACGGCGAGATCCTCCATCGTCATCTTCAACCCCTCCGACAGCAACGGCCTCTCCACCACCGCCTCCGCCATCCCCGCCACCCCGGGCCTGATTCCTCCCCAATAGCCGCAGAGCGCGTGCCACACGTACACATACTCCACCGTCTCAAACGCCTCCTTCAATTCCCTCACAAATCCCCCCAACCCTTCCCCGTTCTTGTAATCCCTAAACTTGTAATTCTCCTCGTAACTGATCAACCTGCAGGGCATCTGTTCTCCGGCGACGGTCTGATTCATGCCCTCCTTCTCGGGATCGGCGTCATGGCTGATGCACTGCCAGCCATCGTCGATCAAGACGAACCCCGGAGGACAACCGCCGTCAACGAGCCCCTTGATGCCCTTTCTGACGCCATCAGGGTGCACCGTCAAGTAAAACGCGTCCCACGTGCACCAACCGAACTTGTTCACGATTTCTGGAACAGTCTTCTCTTCCAGAACATTGAAGCTTCCCAAGTGCGCTCTCACCACGCGCGTCGCTTCCTTCACCAACGTGAACGGGTTATCCCCTGCGTGCACGTACACCACACTCTCGTACGACGATCCTGTCACTTTACTCGACCCACTCTCCACGCACACCTTCGAACAATCACAGTAAAACTAGGTTAACATTTTTCAACGATTCATGGGTTAAAGATGGTAATTTGATTCAAACTACAAGAAGAAAGTTACCGAAACATTGTCGTCTGAACCAGGTTGGAGCGACGCGCGAAATGGACCTTCGATGATGGGGAGAAAGAGAACATAAGGACGGTGAGGATTGGATTGGAGCATGAGAAATTGAGTTTCGGTTTCGAGGTCACGACCGTTGGAACCGGTCCAGAGAGTGGTCCACCACACCTTGAAGCGGAAGATGGAGGAGAAGTTGATGTTTTTGAGTTGCCCCAAGGGTACCACGTGGCGTGGTTGGGGAGAGGAAGCGTGGAAACCTAGGAAACAACCTGTGGTGTGATTGTCGTAGGTGCATGGTGTGAGGGTTATGTTTTCCGGCACTTGGGAGAGGATGACGTGGCCATTTACTTTTAGGGTTGAGTTGGAGAGGGTGAAGGGGGAAGGGTTGAACCCATTGACATGCTTTGTGATGGATGAAGGTGAGGGTTTGTTCAAGCTTGGAGTCATAGTGAGAGTGAGAAACTTAGAATGGAAGAAGATGAATGTGTGATAGATTTTGATCTGTGATATGTGTTTTTGGAATGTGTGGTTTGGCTTGGTGAAGTTGGGAAGAACCATATTTATAGAGGTGCCATGAACATGAAGGTGAGGTGAAGGTCGGTTTTGAAATCGAATATTTATTTCAATGTCTTGAATAAATTATTTTTTAATATATTTACTTTTTTATTTTTGTTTTCAAAGTTCTTTTTCTGTGAGTCTCACGAAAGCACTACTACCCGCCAATGCACCGCCACGTAGGGTATTCTATTTTTCAATTTATTTTTTTATTTATTTTTATAACTTTTTTTCTTTTAACTTTTTTATGAGACGCAAAATTGTTGGCAAAATTTGTGAGAAGACGTGCACCGACACATGCCACGTGTACGGAGCATGGGTCCAACTAAACCGACCTTTAACGCGCATTTGTTGATCCAATATAAAACACTAAATACGAGGATTAATATATATATATATATATTAAAAATATTTTGATTATGTAAATATATAAAATATATTGTTGAAAGGAAAAATATAGACAAGTATAATATTTATTATTGATATTTAAAAAAAAGTTATATAGTAATAATGAACAAATAAAGGATAGTATAAAATATTATGGAGAAAATAAAAAAATTCCATTCGTGAGTTTTGTTTAATTTTAGAATGCATATCCCATTTATATTATATACGTTATATCAATAAATCAATACTATTAATGATGATATTTTATTCAATATATAAAGAATAAATTTAATTACTCAACAATGTATATAATAAAAAAATAGAAATATAATGTATAATTATTCAGTATACTTAGTCATTCAAAATAATACTATTTGTTACTAAACATGATTAAATAATGGTTAAAATAAATAATACAATAAGATTATATATTGTATTTTCTCATTATTTACTTATTTATTTTATATATTGTTATTTTTCTCATATAGATTAATATAAGCATAAGACAGTTTTTTTCAAATAGACCTTTCCTTCTGCAAATTTTATTTGTTGAAGGTTCAAGTAATTGATTAATCGTTATGTCCGAACACTTATACGAAGACCTAATTTTCTAAGTAAGAACACTTAATATATCATATTATTAAAAATAAAATATAATTAAAATTTTCATATTGAATATAAATAAATAATAATAATGTTAAAAGGGTTTTTTTATTTAAAACAGTGTCACGTTGGTATCAAGTAGGCTCGTGCAGTAAAATGATAACCCTAATATACTTCTCCTTAAAAATCCCAACACATATTTTATGCAGTAAAAAATGTGTTGTTAATCCAATAAATCAAACGGTAAATCATATAAAATACAAATCTAAAATTAAATTATCTAATTTTCATGCATGTATATGCTCTATTAATTGAATATTTTTATGGTTTTCTTCAAAGACAAATTATTTTTTAAATCTGATTGTTTTAAAGTATTTTAATATAAATATTAAACTTATATATATTTTCTAATCGTATTATTTGAGAAATCAGTAGTTATATTTTACTTACTTTGCATTTTAACTAATCTTCCTTTATTCAATCACATTTTTAAATTATTCTAAATTTTAATTATTTATAATCTTGATTACACTTTTATAATAGCTATGATTGAAAAATTTTACACATTAAACTTGGATTACATGTTTTTATTTCTTCATATATATTTTTTTATATAAAGAAGTGAAGGATGCGATAATGTGAAGAACATGCACTAGTGCAGAATATGGCTTTTACGTCACCCAATTGTCGTCGCATGCACGTATATTCGACGTAAATAAAACGCGGTGGCAATTTTGTAAATACGGGACAAAAAATTTACGTCGCACACCCCGATATGAGACGTAAAAAGTCATCTTTTACGTCGCACACGGAGGCGCGACGTAAAAGATGGCCTTTACGTCGCGTACGGGGGCGCGACGTAAAAGCTAAGGCTTTTACGTCGCGTCCCCTATGCGCGACGTAAAAGGCCATCTTTTACGTCGCGCCTCCCAGTGCGACGTAAAGATGACTTTTACGTCGCTTACTACTGCGCGACGTAAAAAGTCTATTTTATTTCCCTCCGCCCACTTCCTCGTCTCGCGCAACCGGGGTTTTTAGAACGACGACGAGAACGACGACAACGACTACCTCGCACACCATTTGCGGCGGTTTACGGTGAAAAACATCTACATTGTCGTGTCATTTGACGAACTTCATCTTTCTCCCAGATTGGATTCGAGTTTGAAATCGGTTTTCGTCTACACTCGAGGTTAGTGTTCATTGTCATTGCTATATGTTTACATTGAATCCGTGATTGTTTTTGGGGATCTCAATCACGTTATAGTATGAATGTCTCCATTTGGATTGTTATTGGAATGCGGTTATTTGTTTATTTGTTTGAGTGCATTCGGTTTACACACTCCATTGTTGTTGGAACGTGCTTTGTTGTTTGTATATTAATTTTTTTTACATATAATTTTTAAATCTTTAGGAGTGACGAAACTTTATAACATAATATGAATCGAAGTTGGATGAATGCACGTCGTATTAGTGAAGAGTACGAAAAGGGAGTTGAGGAATTTACGAAATTTGCTAGTGAAAATGGAAAAGCTATGAAAGGGACATATTATTGTCCATGTGTTCGTTGTTTGAATCAAATTCGTCATAAACTTGAGGATATACGTGATCACTTGTTTGTTTATGGTATTATTAAGAGTTATACAATATGGACATGGCATGGAGAAATATTAGACATCCCAATTGTGTCAACTACGGACAATTTTGATGAAGGGATGGATGATAATCTAGAGGATATGATACGTGATATTGGTGAAGAACATTTTATGAAAGCACATCTATATGATTCTTTGAAATCGATTTTGCGCAACAATTGTACATAGGATGTAGTTTTACAAGATTATCGGCAACTTTAAAATTGTTTACTTTAAAAGCAAGAAATGGATGGATTGATAAAAGTTTCACCGAATTATTGGAGTTGTTGAAGGAGATGCTTCTCGAAGATAATACATTACCTATTCGTAACTATGAGGCAAAGAAGATATTATGTCCAATGGGTTTAGAGTACAAGAAAATACATGCATGTCCTAATGATTGTATATTGTACAGAAATGATTTTGCTAAATTAAAGATGTGTCAGACATGTGGTTTGTCGAGGTTCAAAACCAAAGTTGAGGAAAGTAGTGGTGAGGAAGAACTAGATGGTCCCCCTGCTAAGGTGTTATGGTATTTGCCAATTATACCTAGGTTTAAAAGATTATTTGCCATAAAAGAAGATGCAAGAAACTTGACATGGCATGCAAATGGTAGAAAATGTGACAATCTTCTTCGACATCCAGTGATTCTCCACAATGGAAAAGGATTGATGAAACCTTTCCGAGAATTTGGTGCGAGCCAAGAAACTTGAGAATTGGATTAGCTACGAGATGGGATGAATCCTTATGGAAATTTAAGTAGTAAACATAGTTCATGGCCGAGTTATGTTGATCATTTACAATTTGCCTCCTTGGTTATGCATGAAGAGAAAATATATGATGTTATCTATGATGATTTCGGGACCTCGACAACCAGGAAATGACATAGATGTATATCTTAGTCCTTTAATTGATGATTTGAAGATGTTGTGGGAAAGCAGGAGTGGATGTATTTGATTCATATCACGAAGTGAATTTCGGGTTGCGTGCAATGTTATTTTGTACTATAAATGATTTTCCGGCATATGGTAATTTGAGCGGTTATAGTGTGAAAGGTCATTTAGCGTGTCCTATATGTCAAGAAGACACAAGTTATATCCAATTGAAACATGGACAAAAAGCTGCGTACAATAGGCATAGAAAGTTTCTAGTTGCTAACCATCCATATCGTAAAATGAAGAAAGCATTTAATGGATGTCGGGAGAATGCGGTTGCATCGGTACCACGCAATGGTGAACAAGTATATGAGCAAGTGAAAAATATTAATATTGTGTTTGGAAAGACCCAAAAGAAATCCAATGAGAAAAACATTTGGAAGAAACGATCTGTATTCTTCAATCTTCCTTATTGGTGTAAGTTGGAAGTTAGACACTTGTATAGATGTGATGCATGTTGAAAAAAATGTTTGTGATAGTGTAATTGGGACATTGCTTAACATAAAAGGAAAGACAAAAGATGGAATAAAAGCAAGACAAGATTTGGCGGACATGGGTATACGTTCGAATTACATCCACAATCAATTGGAAAACGCACTTACTTACCTCCGAGCTTGTCATACTCTATCAAAGAAAGAAAGAGAAGCTTTTGTGAGTGTTTACGTGAGGTCAAAGTGCCACAAGGATACTCCTCAAATGTTAAGAGTCTTGTGTCTATGCAAGAGTTGAAATTAGTTGGTTTAAAGTCTCATGATTGTCATGTGTTGATGCAACAACTTTTACCGGTGGCTATTCGAAACATCTTACCAACTACGTTAGAATTGCTATTACTCGGTTATGTTTGTTTTTCAACGCCATTTGTAAAAAGGTAATTGATCCAAAAAAGTTAGATGAATTAGAAAATGAAGCAATTGTAATAGTGTGCCGAGTTAGAAATGTATTTTCCCCTTTCATTTTTTGATATCATGGTGCATTTGATAGTCCATTTGGTAAGGGAAATTCGATTATGTGGTCCAATTTTTCTTAGATGGATGTATCCTGTTGAGAGATACATGAAGATCTTAAAAGGATATGTGAAGAATCGATACGAGGCCGAAGCTTCTATTGTGGAAAGGTACATTGCGAAGAAGCCATTGAGTTTTGTCAAGGATATATGTCAAAATCGGAACCAATAGGTATTCCTAAGATGAGACATGATGGAAGATGTGAAGGTAAGGGTACTCGAAATTTGAAGATTAAAAATGTTAGTCGGAAAGAAGTTGACCAAGCACATTTATACATATTGAACAACAACGATGAAGTAATCCCTTACATATCACAACACATAAGCTGAAATAAAGGCAACACATCCACGAATGAATGAAAAATGGGTATTGAATGAACATAACAAAAGTTTCCTTTCTTGGTTTAAAAAAAGGGTATATGTTGAGATTAATGCTTCGAAACACTTTTGAGACTTGCTCGTGGGCCTAATAGTGATGTCATTACATTTGGTGGGTATGACATTAATAACTATTGTTTCTACTCAAAAATAGAAGATGATAAAGGTAGAGTACAAAATAGTGGGGTCACAATTCAAAGCTTGAATCTATGCATTTTCTAGTTCTAAAGACAAAAATCCTATCACGAGCTTCTATGAGTTATTTTGGGGTCATACAAGAGATATGGGAAATTGATTATGTTACTTTTAGGGTGCACTGTCTTCAAGTGTAAATGGGTTGAAGGGAATACGGGTGTGCGAACGAGATGACCTAGGATTTACTTTGGTTGATTTGAGTAAAGTTGGGTATAAGGATGAACCTTTTATTTTGGCATATCAAGCGAGACAAATATTTTATGTCAAGGATCCATGTAATGAGAGATGGTCAATTGTCCTAGAAGGAAGAAGCATGCACGGAATTCATGAAGATGAGTCTCTAGATATACATGAAACACCTTCATTTTCAAGTAGACCATTTGATGACATAGTTGACAATGAAGTTGATGACATACATGCAATTCGAAGTGATCATGATGAAGGGATATGGGAAAACATACCAACATAATAGGTGTTTATCTTTACATTTTCTAGTTCTTTTTATTCAAACTTATAAAGTATGTTGACTTCATATTGTTTTGTTTTTCGGGATATGTCGGATTCCACAGTGAGTGCTTGGAAGTGGTAGTGGCGGTGGCGGGAGCGGAAGTGGTGATAAAGGTAGATCTGTCACTCGGTTAAAGGGGTTGACGGCAAGGAGGGTAGCTAGAGAGAAAACTCAAGTTGAAGTTGATCCACGTTACGGTAAGGCATCCGGCCCAAATGCTTGCTAAGTTTAAGAGCTATTTGGGACTACTAGCTCGACACCATGTTCGATTACTACTCCATCTTGGGATGATGTTGAGGAAACCGAGAAGAACCTCATGTGGCGGGATGTTCGGGTATTCCTATATTTGTTGAATACTTTATATATCATTATTAATTGAATTTAACATTTATTGGTCATTTCACGGCAAAATTTTGATGTTCCTAACATCGAGGTGATGAGGAAGAAGATTTTATCCTCCATTGCCATTAGATGGAGGGACTTTAAGACTTTCTTGACACGGGAGTATGTATTTGGAAAGTTTCGAGATGAATCTCCCTGTCTAAAGTATCAAATTAGTGAGGAGGATTGGTTACGAGTTTTGTGCCGGCCGAATGGACCCCTCTTGGCGAGGATAAAAGACAAGGCTGCCCAACAACGTCGGAGGTTGAATGATGCACCTCATGTATTGTCACGAGGAGGGTATGCATTATTGGAGCAACGTCTCATGAAATCCAGAGAAGAGTCGGCGGGAGTTGATTCTACTGACCTTGCATCTCCACCCCTCGCTATCGAGATGTGGAAGGCGGCCGGACAAAATGCGATGGACAAATGACTTCGAGTACGCACGAATCATTGCTCGGAAAATCGTAAGTTATAATGTCAATTTGAATTGATTTTAATTTGAAAGTTAGTGTATGACTTAATTATTGTTAATGTGTTGTAGGATGATTTAGTTGAGCGAGACCAGCCAAGGATCATTTATTCCTCATGGTCGACAAGATATATTGGCGGCGGCCATAGGAAAACCAGATTACTCGGGACGTGTGCGTGGTGCTGGTGGAACACGGGGCCTTCGTGATTACTTTGGTCCAACATCACGAAGGACCACTGTCTGACTCTTGCGGCCGGGAGGCCTTGCATAAAATGGAGATGCGGTTTGAAGAAAAGTTAAATCAAATAAGGCAATCCTTGCGGCAAGAGTTTGATGAGAAAATTGAATCTCTCGCCCGCTCTCGGCAACGAGACTCAAGGAACACCTCAAACAATTGAACATGATATTGTTCGAGTCGGCACTAAAGGGAGTTGTGCTTGCTACTACTGTTGATCCTTCGGGAGAATATACTCGGACTGATGCATCACACCGGTGTGAGTTATATGTTGAAGATGACCCCGCGTCTAGTGGGTCGTTGGTCGAGTTTTTGAGGGTGGCTTAACCATCCATGGTGTCCCTCTACGACCGAGGCCTGGACACGAGTAGTAGTTGATGAAGTTAATGATGCTAATGCTCCGAGTGCCTTTTCCTAATGAAGAGATTCAATTAGTGGGGCGGGCAAGCGGGACATTCTTGGCTTGGCCAAGACGTTTGGTTATGCCACTTATCGGCACGAGACCAAGGTAATATATATATATATATATACATATTGTCTATTTACTTCTTTTCTAGTATTATAATTATATAAATGTTTAATTAATTGTTATCATTTGTTTAGGAGGACTTGCGTCGTGCTAAGCATAAAAAGCAACCTATTATTGATGAGGATCGACAGAATGTGATGATGATCCCATCTCTATGTTGTTAGCAGTATTACCACGGTTGAGGAAGAGGCAGGTGTCGGATACAATGGGATGTTAGAGTGTTTGGAATTGACAATTCCGGTGTTCCATTGTACATTTCCTTGCCAGATGCTTTAGAAATTCTTTGGGGAAATTGCATGTTAAACATTTCCATCATACAATTGTGGGCAATGTAAGTCATTTTCATTTATGTTTCTAAGATTATAATAATTATATTCAACTTATAATTAATTGTTTTAGGTACCTTGACAATTTGAGTGTGGAACAAGAAAAATCCGAAGTATACGGATTTATTGAGCCTCAATCCATCCAAAAATCTGGAAATACAAAGGTTGGAATCCAACAATATATGCAAACATGGATGAGTGACTCAAGAAGACATATATATTTGGCTCCATACATTGAAGGGTTAGTATTTTAATTTGTATTTTAATTTATATTTTTGTAACTAATTTTTATGTCATACAATGTAGGTCCCATTGGCGAGTTAATTGTAATCATACCCAGGGATTACAACTGTGGTATGGTTTTGTTCATTACATCGGAAACAGAGTCAAGAAATGAAAAGCTTATTACAAGGGTAACTTTATCTTTTATTCATTAATTATGTTTTTAAATTGTGAATACATATTGAATAATATATGACTTTTTTTCACTTAGAATCGTATGCTGGAACTAATGTTCTAAGTGGAAAACCTAGAACAAAGACATTGCGAGTTCATTTATCCTAAGGTTAGAAACTTATTTATATAAGTGAATACCATAATTATTGTTTATATTTCAATTTTGAAAATAATATTATGTTTTTTTCATCATTTCGGTGTAATAAGCAAATTGACTCGTTTGAATGTGGTTACTATGTAATGTATTGGATGAGAGCCATAGTTTGTGCGGGTTTAATTGATTCTTGGACGGAGGTAATTACTTTTAACATTAGTTAAGTTTATTTAACTTTATTCATGTTGCATGCTTACAAGAGTCAAATTCATGTTTCGGGTATTTCAAGATCCATCTCCATTACCGGAATGCGAGATTACGAAATTAGAGAACAATGGGCAAAATTTTTTGTTCTACAATTCTAGTACATTATTTTTTATGTTCTTGTTCATATTATATTGTGTGTATTATGTAGTTTAGTTTAGTTTGTATAGGTAGCTTAGTTTGTATAGGTAGCTTAGTTTGTATAGGTAGCTTAGTTTGTAATAGATTTTTTAGTTTGTATGTTTGTATTATTTTGTTTTATTATGTAGTTTGAATTATATAATATTATATTTTTAATTTACTAGCAAAAGAAAACTGCTCTGGACTTGTCTGGTTGTAATTTTTGCAGGTTTTAGTTGTAAAAGCGAGTAAATAAACCCAATTTTAAAAAAAAAGCGAGTAAATTTACGTCGCATATTGGTATATACGACGTAAATTTACGTCGCATATACCAATATGCGACGTAAATTTACGTCGCATATGGTATATCGCGACGTAAATTTACGTCGCATATTGGTATATGCGACGTAAATTTACGTCGTATATACTGTATGCGGCGTAAATTTACGTCGCATATGGTATATGCGACGTAAATTTACGTCGTATATCTTGTATGCGACGTAAATTTACGTCGTATATCTTGTATGCGACGTAAATTTTCTGTTTTTTTTTAAATTGAAAAGGTTTTTACGTACTGTTTATTGTATATGCCACGCAAAATTACGTCGTATCTTCATAAGCGACGTAAATCTACGTCGGGTAAAAGGTCCGACGTAAATTTACGTCTCCCGCTTTTACGTCGGACTTAAATACGACGTAAAAAGCCCTAAATACCTGACGTAAAAGCCCCTTTTTGCACTAGTGATGATAAAGTTTTCACTTTTTCTTCCCACCATAACTTATAATAATATTTTGATTTAGAAATAAAAGACCACGACAACATCATCGTCACCATCTAGATTTCGATATAAAAAACACAGAAAAGGGCACGTGGCAGAGAGAAAGAGGGTTAGTTGGTGACCGTTAAAGGACGTTAAGAACAGTTGAAGTTTGGATGTGAGGAGAATAGTAAAGTCAAAGTTGGGCACATGTCATCATTCCAATATTTGGATAAGATAAAACACTTCTCCATGTCGGTGGAAAAAAGGTTATAAACCAAAACATCTTATAAAAAAACAAAATTTTATATTCGAATTCATATATTTTTCATATAAAATATTAATAAAAATTTTGAATATATTGAAAAATATTAACTATTAGAAATTGAAGTATACATTTGTTTCTGGTGGAATTTCAATCGATCTCGATTCTAAGAGTGTTTTGGTCCTAATCAAAATTCTACCACGCAAGTTCTTTTTACTTGGGCTAGCAGTTTGATTTTCAATCGAAAACGTGTATGAGAATCGAAAATTACAAGATGTCGAGAAAAATGTTTTTGGTATTTTGTATTTAAAGTATTGGAAAGCAATAAAACTATCGAATCGAAAAGCAAAACGTTAAATTGTAAGGAAATGTAAAGTGCGAAAACCCCAAATTTGCATTAATTGGAAACGAGATTGCAAGAAAAGTAAATGACAGGGAATTGGAAACAGCGAAAATGTAAATGGCAGAAAATTAAGTTTGCATGAAAAACTAAATGACAAGAAATCGAAATGTGCAGGAAATTTAAATGACTAGAAACTTAAACGCAGAAACTAAAACTTTCATTGAATTGAAATGACTATGAATCAAAAGTACAGAAACATGAAATTGCTGAATGTAAATGCATCAAAGTAAATTACCAAGAAAAATACAGAAAACGATAAATGTACTCAGTGAGCGTGGAAATCCAGATTGCCAGAACCTTCATGGTGTTCGTCATTCTCCGGTAGACTTTCTCACTACTGATTCTATTCTCTGCCAATTTCTCGCTCCCCTGTTTCTCCCTTCTTTGCTCTATTTATAGGGTGTCACTCAAGACTTCCAGGAGCAGTTAACAAGATTGATACCACGTTCTACGTGCATAAGGCAGTTCCCTTTTTACGGTTTCCCACGTTCTCACGATCTTCGACTCTTCCATAACTTAGAAATTGTTTTCTATACGTGCGTTTTAACTATTTCCCTTCAAGGTTTAGCCGAGGTTACGATATCTATAAAAACGAGCCTTCCCTTCGATTTTATCGAGAACTTTGCATACCTGGTATCGATTCATTTTAACCTTAACGTCATATACCTCAAATTCCTTGGTTTGTTCCATGTTAAGTTTTCGACTATTACTCCTACTCTTCCGATTCTACCTTTCGATTATGTGTCACGTCCTTTATAATCGGACATCAGAAAAGTTCCCTTTCAATTTGTTTCTCGATCATACTTTTTGATTCCACACTAACAAAATGCCCCCTTGGAAGAATATGAATAGTTTGTTTATATTCTTTCAACATTCTCGCCTTAGTATTTGGAGGCCCACAGAACTTAGGGTTTAGGGTTTCTGGGGTTTTAGGTTTAAAAGGGGTTTTAGGTCTCTTTTCCGCTTTACGTCGCTGTCTCGTCAGTCTGTTGCCTTTCAGTACAAGTTACATTAATTACCTTTCCCTTCTGTCGCTTCCAACTTCCTAGACGATTTCCCTCTAACCTTTCCTTGGTCTCTACTCTGGTTTTTTACGCGAACTATCATCCTCTTTGCAATCTCATCTTCTTCCTTGAGCTCCTGCCTTCATCCTTGTTACCTCATCCGTAAACTCCTCCCTTTCTGTTTTCCTAAGCTCACTACAATGGCCACTTCATCCAAGTCATCCGATTTCTCAGCTCCCCCTCTTACCTCATCCGCTTCTACCTTGCTGGAGATTAACAACCAAAAGTTTGTTCCCCTGCCTCTGATGGAGGAAGCTTCCAAAAAGATTGCTGAAACGCAGGTATTAGTTCCCTATATTGTTGAGGGGGTTGGTTTTGATTTTGGGGGTCCCGTTCTTTCTGGTAGTGGGATTGCTTCTCCACTCACCCTCTCACGCAGCCCTGCTCTTGTACATCAACCCGAAATTAGGATCGATTTTCTGAATCTTGTATCTAAGGTGTATCGGACAGGCCCTCCCTCCAAAAAACCTTTGTTCACTAGATGGTTTGATAGGGTCAAAGCTAAGTTTGGGAACCATTGGAGAAACGTAGGGATTTTTGATTTTTTACACTTGTCTCAATGTGACTTGTCTTACTTAGACATGGCTATGTTTTTGGCTGCCGTGCATTTATGGAACAAGGAAATACATGCATTGGAATTATCTTGCGGCCCTCTCTCACCTACTCTTTTCGATGTCGCAGCCATCACTGGTTTAAAACCTATAGGGGAAAGATATTTTCAGGGTGCATGTCCTTCGGATGATTCACTGAAGTCAAAAATTGATTGGGAATCGAAGGCCTATGGGCATTTTCTTGATAAACATTTTATTGATGACCCCTCGATAGCAGTTACTGACGAAGAGCACGTAGCATTTTTGGTATATTGGTTGTGTACCCATGTTTTTTTGCCCCCGATCAATCCAAATTTCCCCCCATCTATTTAACCTTGCATATCTCCTTCATTTAGGCCAACCTAACCTATGTTTAGCCAAGTTTCTGTTAGCGCATGTATATACTACTTTCGACGAAGCTGTCGATATTTTGAATACTCCTAAGGCATCGGGGAATTTTTCTGGCCCTGTTTGGTTCATCCAGTTATGGTTAACTTCGATTTTTGAGAGCATCCTTCCTCGATTTTCTACCGTCCCCCCGAGTGTGAATATAGAAGGGGCCCGATTATCCTCTCGCCATCCTCGCCATAAGTTTGACGAAGCTGCCTATTGTAAATATCTTCACTTTTTGCTGACTAGATTCGATTTCGATTCGACCTTGGCCCCTTTTACTGTAAATCTTGGACGAGTAAATGGCCAACTTAGGGGGCCTATTTGGTTCACGTCAAAGTTTCCTGCCTCAACTCCTGGGTTGCAACTAGAATTTGTCGATATATGGAGTAACTACTTGACCCAGGATATATTAGTGTCGGGCTTTCACCCCAAGGATTTCAAGTTCATTACTTACTACCCTCAACTTTTCTCAAGACAGTTTGACTCGAGCCAATCTTTACCCTTTTTCCCTTTAAATACCTTCCCCAAATCCAAGTTGGCTCGAATCGAACATCGGCGAGAGCTTGCCAAGTTTTTGCCAAGAACCTCGATGCATCTTTACCCATATGTATTTGAATCGAATTATTTATCGACTGTGGAATTTTTTCAATGGTGGACCAATTGGTTTTCGAGTAATAGTGCTGTTTTTGACGAGGTTCGACAGAAACTGACTGCTCACCCTTCTCTTGTGTTGCAGGACAAATCGAAGGCGAAGAAAGGTAAACACTCCCACTATCTCCAAATAACTCGATTCGAGCATTTTTATCAAATATGTTACAACCCACTGAGATTAGAATCTACCTTTTACGACGCAGTCATTTCCCTATCTCACAAGACTACCACTAATCGAGCAGATCACAAAATAATCAATCCCTTAGGAAAGACCCCTTTTGAAATGTATTGTCCCAGTCGCCTTCCTACTTTTCCTAATGCTCCCTTTGGAGTTGCCAAACCTTTAACACACCCTAAATGGGTTCGAGAACTGAGAACTTCGAAAGAAACATTACGTCCCAAACCCAAAAACAAAGATATTACTGTGTCGAGACTATTTTATTTCTCTTACCTTAACCTCCCTGAAGCTCTCTTGCCTCCTTGGCTAGTACATATCGATCGAGTCAAAATTTTGACTCCATCACCTTTTGGTGAGGTTTTACTATTTTTTCCTAATTTTCAATTCTGTGTTTTGAAAACTAACTATCTTTATTCCTCGACAGTTGCAAAATCTACCAAGGTAGTCGCCTTCGAAAAGGCGCAAGAGAAGGAAAAAGAAGCAAGTTGGGAGTCCCCAGATGAATCGGACCCTCTGGCTTTCACCAGAAAATGCAAATAGTCGGCCACCACCACCACTTCGTCTTCGAAAAAATCGAAGGTTCTTTTTAATCTCTTTTTGTCTCATTCATTTCTGTTTATAACATGTTTCCCTATGGATTCTTATATCTCTTTTCGATTTCTGCCCTACAGAAAAAATCGAAGAGTCCACGATCAGTTCAACCATCTACAGCGGATCCATTATCGATGGATTCGAACACCGTTCCTTCTATGGGTCAAACAACACCCGTCACCCATTCCAGTCACGTGAGTTTCCTTTTTCTCTAACCTCCATGTCTTAGCTTTTGATAAGGTTTGTATCATGACTTACATTTTCGATAAATTTCTAGGATAATCCATCGGCGACTGTTTCGACTAATGTCGAAACTCAGCTTCAGCCTTCAACACCAATCCCTGAGGTATAGTTCTTTTTTACTTGTGTGTCTCTTTGTATTTCTGTGTATTTCCTTCTCTAACAAGAGTTTCGATTTATAGCAAGCTGAGATTGTATAGACTCTCCCACCTGTCTCAATGCCGCTTGCTCTTCCTCCACCTGGTATTTTCCCTTTTTTCTTCATTATTCGATTCTTCATTTCATTCTTTACTTAACCTTTTGACTCACCTTTTCGACTTATTTTCTTTTCTAGTAAATATTCCCATGGTCCAAATCCCAGACTCCCCATCTCCCACTACCACAGAACAAATGGGTTCTCACCCATTCTTGATGCCAATGGTCGAGCTAATCTCGCCAACGTTGCCTATGCTGACCGGGCCTACTTCAAGCGGCGTGCCAGAGTATCGAGCTGCTATCGAGGAAGATCCATTCGCGATCCTCGATATTCTAATAACGAGCGGCGCCACTTCTTCTAGTCAGTCTTCTCAACCACCCACCATCTCGACTGAAGGAGCTTATCAACTCAAGCATCGCTTCCGGACCTTCTTCTACTCTTCACCTCTGGAGGTCCTGGTGGAATCTTTTGAACGGAAACGACTCTTCAAGGAGATCTTGACCTCCATCGAGTCTTTCCCCGAAGGAATGCTCCCAAAGGGCTTCGATGCAGAGGTTGCAGCGGCCACCGATCTGTTCAACCAGGCCTATGCTGCACGGAAGAAGAGACAATCGATAGCGTCTAAGTTATCTGATGTCTCTTCTTTCCAGATCGAGAAGTCTAATTCACTGAAGACTCAGAAACTCGATCGAGAGGAGGCGCTGAAGGAGATGATTTCAGTCGAGCATGAAATCGGGGAGTTAAAGAAGAGGCTCTTACAACTGGAATCACAGAAAGAGTTCCTAGCGTCAAAACTAGACAAGATAAACTCTTCTGCGAGGGAGGTGGCGTTATCCCTGGGTCAAAGCATGGAGCAACAACATAAGCTGGCCACTGAAGAGGCTTCGATTGCATCGACTTGGTCACAATTGTTAATAGCTTTTGATACTTTGAAAACTCAATATTTGTAAACATTATCTTGATCAATATTGAATGCTTGTTTCTTTTATTCGAGGTTTATATATTTTCAAGTACTTTCCATTTATCGACAGCACTTTATCTTTATTATACCAATCGATAATCGAATAAGCATTACTCGATAATACTTTAACAACCTCGAAAGGTCCTTCCCAATTTGGTGACCATTTCCCATAGCTTTTACATTTCTTGTCCATTGGTAAAATTGTTTTCCACACCAAGTCACCTTCGTTAAACTTTTTCTTTCGAACTCTTTTATTATACATTTGAGCGATTTGATTCTTCTGCAACATCATACTATTCAACGCTTGTAATCTTATTTCATCGAGTTCGTTTAATTCATCGTACATCAAGTTCCAATAATCACAACTGGGTAAATCATTCTGCCTTTGTATTCGAATCGACTCAACATTTATTTCGATAGGCAAAACGGCATCGTGTCCATATACCAACTTGTATGGAGTATTCTGTAAAGAATCTTTAGGTGAATTTCGATAAGCCCACAAAATTTGCAATAACGTTTCATGCCATGTTTTTGGTTTATTACCAACGTGTTTTTTTATTAACCCAATAATCACTTTGTTAATCGCTTCGACCTGCCCATTAGCCTGAGCATAATATGGAGTTGATGTTAATAATTGAATATTTCTCGATTCAGCATATTTTACTATCTTTTTACCAGTAAACACTGTCCCTCTATCTGTAGTAATAGACTGTGGGATCCCAAATCGATAAACGATGTATTCTTCAATAAAATCAATTACATCCTGCTGATCAACATCCTTTAGTGGTATTGCTTCTACCCATTTTGAAAAATAATCGACAGCAACAATTATATACCTGTGTCTCTTCGATGATTGTGGGAAAATCTGTCCGATTAAGTCTATAGCCCAACCTCTAAAAGGCCAAGGTTTAATGATCGAGTGCAATTCGCTGGCTGGTACCTTTTGTATAGGACCAAACTTTTGACATTCTTCACAGGACTTAGCATACTCGATACAATCTTTTAAAATCGAGGGTCAATAGTAACATTGTCGAGTTAATGTCCATTTCATTTTCTGACCTACCGTATGGGCCCCACATATTCCATTATGGACCTCAGCCATTGCTAAGTAAGCATCATCATTTCCTAAACATCTAAGTAATATCCCATCGACTCCCATTTTATATAACTCGTCATTTAATAAAACATATTTCACTGCTCGATATTTAGTTTTCTTATCAATTTTCCTATTGGGATTCTGCAAATAATTTATAATCGATTTTCTCCAATCTTGGTCATCCAAGTCATTAATGTACAGAATCTCACTTTCTTGAGGTAATTTTTCTTTGATTTGTATTATTTCTTGTAAACTTTCCAGGGATATCTTATACTTTGATGCAATTTGTGCTAAGTCATTGGCTTCTTGATTGAATTCTCGAGGAATATATTCGAATGTTATGTCATCGAACATTCTACTTAGAGTCATCACTCTTTCCAAATATCTGATCAAGTTGGTATTAATGCACTTATACTCTTTTCGCACTTGTTTGATCACTAATTGCGAATCACCTCTTATAATCACATGTCGAGCTTTTAATTTGATTAAAGTCTCGAGGCCCGCTATCAAAGCTTCATATTCGACTTCGTTATTCGAACAAATGGGTTGGACCTCAAATGATAACTTAGTCGGAATATTGTTTGGGGAAATAATAAGAACTCCTACTCCAGATTTATCCGATGTACTTGAACCATCGAAATACATTATCCATTTACTTATTTCAATAAACAAATTCTCAGTAGAATCAACTGTATGCTCAGCCATAAAATCGACAATTATTTGACCTTTTATCGATTTTAAAGATTCGAAGGATAATGAGAACTCTGTCAAAGCTAACACCCATTTTCCTATTCTATTGTGCATAATCGGTTTCGACAAAAGAAACTTCAAAATATTATTTCTAGAATAAACCATTACATCATGAGGTTTCATTACATATTTGAGCTTTGTACAAGAGAAATACAAGCATAATCCCAATTTTTCAATATCACTATATCGAGCTTCAGCATCATTCAAAATTCTGCTTAGATAATATACAGCACATTCCACACCATTCTCATCTTCTTGTGCTAATAAACTAGCTATTGTTCGATCCGATGCTGATACATATAACTTCAATGACTTGTTTCTCTTTACTGGAATCATAATCGGAGGATTTGTCAGCATCTTTTTTATTTGCTCGAAGGCTTCTTGATGTTCCTCCTTCCACTTAAATTCTGCTTCTTTTTTCAACTTTAACAAAGACGAAAAAACATAAGTTTTGCCAGCCAAGTTAGAAATAAATCGTCTCAAATACTTTATTTTTCCCAAAAATGACTATAGCTCTTTCTTAGTTTTTGGAGCAGAGGTATTTATTATTGCTTTGGCCTTATTTTTATCGATCTCAATACCTTTTCCATGAACTATGAATCCTAAAAATTCTCCAGCAGATACACCAAAGACACATTTCAAAGGATTCATTTTTAATCCATATTTTCTCATTCTCTCGAAAGATTTTCTCAAATTATTTAAGTGTTGATATTTCTCTTTCGATGCAACAACAATATCATCTATGTACACTTGCATAAAATCATTGATCAAATCATGAAAAATTAGATTCATTGCTCTTTGATATGTGGCTCCAGCATTTTTTAATCCAAATGGCATTACTACCCATTCATAAGTACCTAATGCCCCCGGGCATCGAAAAACTGTTTTAGCTATATCATTTTCAGACACAAATATTTGATTATATCCTGAATAACCATCTAAAAGACTTAACATTTCATTACCAGCTACTGCATCTATCAACATATCAGCTATTGGCATAGGATATTCATCTTTAGGAGTGGCTAAATTCAAATCTCGATAATCGATACACACTCTCATTTTACCATTCTTTTTAATAACAGGTACAATATTAGAAATCCAATCAACATACCTGGCAGTTCTGATGAATTTTGCTTTCAAGAGTCTTTCAACCTCTTCTTTGATTTTACTCATCACTTCAGGTGCAAATCTTCTCGGTGCTTGTTTTAATGGCTTTCTTCCTTCGATGATGGGTAATCTATGCTCGACAAGCCTTCGATCCAATCCAGGCATTTCTTCGTATTCCCAAGCGAACCAGTCCTTATATTCTCTTAACAAGGAAATCATATCTTTCTTTAATTCTTCTTCGAGATATTTGCTGATATACGTGGGCTTCTGGTCCTCTACACTCCCCAAGTTAATTTCTTCTAGTGGATCTTGAGCCTCTACTTTCTTGTGAGTTGATGTAATGGATTTTTCAAAACCTAAAGGAGAATAATCATAAATACAATCAAGTATAACTTGATCGCTATTATTTGCAACTACGGTCGAGTAAATTGACTTATTTATCCCTATTTTACTACTACTACTACTTTCTTGGCTCTTCTTTCCATCTTCATATTTTCCCAGTCGAGCCAAGAACTCTTCGTATTCTCTATTCATCTTCACCGGCCACTTCGAGGCTGGCCCCCTCTTTGATCATAACAAATCCTTTCTTCTCATTCATCTTTAAAAAACGCTCCTTATGCAACTTTGAATTAAAATCTTCGACTGTTTCGAAGGTGAATGGTTGAGTAAGCGCCAGATTCTGCAGTGCTCGACCAGCCTGAGATACGAATGTTACAAATTCGTGCTGATCTCCTGGGATTATTTCGAGATGTCCATCTTGATTCCACATGAACAATTTTTGATGAGTCGTCGAAGGCACAACTCCGACTCCATGAATCCACTCCCTGCCAAGTAATGCATTGAAGTTGGCATGCGACTGGACCACAACAAACACAGTAGGTCTCGAGTAAGTGCCTACTTTTACGTCTAAGGCAATCATACCTTCTGAACTTGATGTCTTTCCACTAAAATCGGAAATCATAATATTGTGCTTGACTAAGTCTTTTAATTCAATGCCAAATTTCTTTAGCATAGTAATTGGCAGTATATTCACTGCTGCTCCACCATCGACAAGGACTCTATTTACCATCTGCCCTTGAATCTCGATATTCAGTAATAATGGCTTCAAGTGGAACCTCATTTCCTCAGATGGGGGATCGATAAAAGCAGCGTCTCTATGAGGAATTTCACATGAGGTTTGTGTTACCCATGTTATTTTTGGCCTTATGTTTTCTGAATAGAAGTCATTTTCTCGATCAGCATCACTTTGTTCTTGATATTCTTTGTATTCGTTGACATATTCCGCAGGCAATATCGATATCACTCCGATTTGATGCTCATCCCAGTTACCTTCATTCTTCTCATCGAAAAATTCTCTTGTATAATGACCTTCCATCGGTACAACGTTCTCTTCAAAGTTTCTATAATTGTTCCAATAAGGGATCCTTCCTCCTCTTCTCCAGGGTCTCCCTCAGAATCTTCTTTGGAATGTTGGGAATCTAGTAGTTGATCCTTCATCATATGAAAGTCTCTCGAAGACATCATTACTTGGAATTCTGCTTCTTCCTCCTCGAGAAGGATACATCTCTCTTCTAATCCATTGCCTTTGATTTTCGCTAACACCAGAGCCAACGGATTTCTGTTGACTTTCTTCAATCGTTGGTCGGACTGTTTGCTCTACTTTGTCATTTTTTCTTTTATTTTGGTTCTCGATCTTCTTCATTTGTTCTGTTCTGAAAGCTTTGGCGGCCGATTTATCGAACACTGCACTGAAAACGTGGGCATAATGATACATCTTCGTCTTTTTCTTTCTTTCTATTCAAAAATTCAATGAGAGAATCTCCTGATCGAGGATAAATCTCCTTTTCGAACTCTTTCTCGAATTCACTCAGGTCAAATTCCATGTCTTCTTCAGATACATCCATTCTGACATGCTTGGGATCGATGTCTTCAGTGACATCTACCATGCCTATAAAGGTTGAATTTATGAATCGGACATCATCAGTAATGCCCATTTGGGATTCGAGGTATCCTACTTGAGCCTCGAATGGACTCGTGTCAACTTTCATTGACATTTCTTCGAATCTCAATCTTCCTTGGTCGATTGCATCTTGGATTGTGTTCCTGAAATATATACAATTGTTAGTCCAATGTCCATAAACATTATGAAACTTGCAATATTTTCGACCATTCCTTTGTTCTGCAGACGGAAGTTTATGATCATCACTCAACTTAATCTGTTTGTCTTTCAATAAAATATCAAAGATTTTGTCTGCTTTTGTTACATCAAAAGTATATGTTCGATTAGCCATTTTGTCTTTCACTTCATTTTTTTGTAGCAGTTTACAAGTATATGGAGCCCCTACTTTGAGTTCTGCTATGTTTACTTTCTCATCGACAATTTCTTCAATATCATTTTCTGTCATATTGTTTGTCTCATATACATCATTTATGTATGTTATTCTTTCCTTTTTCAAAGGTTTCTCATATTTCTTATACCTTTGTTTCTCATACTCTATTTGTTCCACTCTTCTCACTTTATCAGCTAATTGAGTCATGTCATTCAATGGTAAATTGACTAGTTTTTTCCTAATCGAGAATTCTAAACCTGCAGAGGTCATTCTAACTAATTCATATTCAGGAATTTGAGTGAAGCATCTCGATTTCATTTGTCTAAATCGATTCAAATAATCATCTATGCTTTCATGATTGTATCTTTTTATATTCATCAAGTCGATGAGACTCACTTGAGTTTCTCCTCTAAAGAATTGCTCATGAAAATTTATTTCCAATTGTAACCAATTATATATCGAATTGGGTGGCAATGACGTGAACCAAGTAAAAGCATTCTTAGTCAAAGAACTGGGAAAATATTTCATTTTTAATTCTTCACTCATCGCTAAATCTCCACATTCGATTTGATATCGAGCCACATGCTCGATAGTTGATTCACCAACTTCTCCAGCAAATTTAGTAAATTTGGGTACTTTGTATCCTCGAGGCAATTCTGTCTCGAGAATCGCATTTGAAAAAGGAGATACAAAGTATGTCTGATTGGGTGGTCTTAATTCTATCCCTTGGAAATTCATCCTCTGTCCAAACACGTGATTATGTTGCATATTATTCTGATTGTGAATATTTTGAAATCCCTCATTCAAATTCCCATAAATATCATTCCTCACATGTTGATATTCATTCCCCATCTGCTGATATTGATCATTATTTCGATTTCTCCTTAATAAATAAGGGGGATTAGTGTTCTGATTAATATTCTGATTAGCATGATTCTCTAACCTCGTTTGTCGAGGTACAGCCAATGCGTCTCCGATTCGAGACATTTGATCTGCTAATATCTCGAAACTAGCAGTAGTATTTTGAACTAATGGATTTAAGACCGTAGTCAACTGTTGTGATAACATATTCACCATTTCAAAATTACTCTCATCCATTTGTTGTCTAAGTATTCCTAGGGAGTTACTGGAAATTCCAGTATTAATATTTTCGATATTCTCGAAATTAGATCGATGATAGTCCCTATCAAATGTATACCTCCCATGATCGAGATTCCCCCTAGAATCTAGATTTAAAGGTGTCTGTTGTATACCTAAGTTTTGTCCACTCCCTGAGTTTTGTGATGTCACTAAATTTTGAGACGCCCCTAAATGTGAAGATACTCCAAAGTTTTGTGGCATGCCTAGGGTTTGAAATGTACCTACGTTTGGAGGCATTCCTAAGCTATATCGCGAATTTCTATGTATCGATGAAGCGCCAGCTCCGTTCATGTTATTGGGTGAAAAACCAGGTGGTCTTACACTCGTATATGGCCCTGCATATGTGGTTATGGGGTTTCCCATAGTTTGCATATTGTTTGGTATTGCCATACTAGATCCTACCTGAGTATTAGCTAATGTGTTTGAATTTTGTTCATTACTCGCTGGTATCGACATGCTCACAGTTGTCGATATTACAGGCACACTCACATTGTGCCCTTGTCCCCCAGTATTTGGTGAGAGCACGCCACTTAGACCCTCATTGTTACCTTGATTACTGGATGAATTCTGACTCATTCTTATAACTCTCCCACTTCTTAATCTCATACACTCTCGAACTAACCACTTTTGTGTTTTTTCAACACAAGATCCCCTACCTGGCGCGCCAACTTGTTTCTGGTGGAATTTCGATCGATCTCGATTCTAAGAGTGTTTTGGTCCTAATCAAAATTCTACCACGCAAGTTCTTTTTACTTGGGCTAGCAGTTTGATTTTCAATCGAAAACATGTATGAGAATCGAAAATTACAAGATGTCGAGAAAAATGTTTTTGGTATTTTGTATTTAAAGTATTGGAAAGCAATAAAACTATCGAATCGAAAAGTAAAACGTTAAATTGTAAGGAAATGTAAAGTGCGAAAACCCCAAATTTGCATTAATTGGAAACGAGATTGCAAGAAAAGTAAATGACAGGGAATTGGAAACAGCGAAAATGTAAATGGCAGAAAATTAAGTTTGCATGAAAAACTAAATGACAAGAAATCGAAATGTGCAGGAAATTTAAATGACTAGAAACTTAAACGCAGAAACTAAAACTTTCATTGAATTGAAATGACTATGAATCAAAAGTACAGAAACATGAAATTGCTGAATGTAAATGCATCAAAGTAAATTACCAAGGAAAATACAGAAAACGATAAATGTACTCAGTGAGCGTGGAAATCCAGATTGCCAGAACCTTCATGGTGTTCGTCATTCTCCGGTAGACTTTCTCACTACTGATTCTATTCTCTGCCAATTTCTCGCTCCCCTGTTTCTCCCTTCTTTGCTCTATTTATAGGGTGTCACTCAAGACTTCCAGGAGCAGTTAACAAGACTGATACCACGTTCTACGTGCATAAGGCAGTTCCCTTTTTACGGTTTCCCACGTTCTCACGATCTTCGACTCTTCCATAGCTTAGAAACTGTTTTCTATACGTGCGTTTTAACTATTTCCCTTCAAGGTTTAGCCGAGGTTACGATATCTATAAAAACGAGTCTTCCCTTCGATTTTATCGAGAACTTTGCATACCTGGTATCGATTCATTTTAACCTTAACGTCATATACCTCAAATTCTTTGGTTTGTTCCATGTTAAGTTTTTGACTATTACTCCTACTCTTCCGATTCTACCTTTCGATTATGTGTCACGTCCTTTATAATCAGACATCGAGAAAAGTTCCCTTTCAATTTGTTTCTCGATCATACTTTTCGATTGCACACTAACAACATTATTATCAAATCAAATATAGCATTAATTTTTTGTGAAATAAAAAATATTCATTTGAATATTAAAAAGAAAACATGTGCGTACTTGTCATTGAAAGAAGGAACAATTACATTAAAATAACAATCGGCAGATAAAGCCTTGAATAGCGTGTTCCCTTTCTTGCATTCTATTACGTGAAGTTTCACGTGGCATGGATTAATTGGATTTTTTATTTTCTTTTTTAATCTTAGTTTAAGGTACACTACCCAATGACATAATATAATATATTTTATAGAATAATTTAAGGGTTATTTTAGATTGATGGAGGGTGAGCAACTCTAAAAATTATAGCAGAGTTGGTGGTTCTTCACTTACCCCAACTCAAAGGTCACCATAACTTCTACTACTTTCGAGATTGTTGTTTTTGGAAAAAAAAAAATGGTAGAGTGAAAACATACGAGGAAGAAAAGAAAAAATAAAGATATTTGGTTAAAGATAAATAAAGGAGAGATGAAGACAGAAAAAAAAAATACTAAGTATTATCTTCTCAACTCTCATTGAACATTACACCTCAATGCACAATTGATGTTATTAAAATTCTTAAACTAATATTAAGTACATGTGCAATAATTTGATTGGTCATCTTCTTTTTAGATTACTGAATGCTTCATAGTATTTTAAATATGGTATAAAAATGGTATTACATAATACTACTAATTGAAATGCTAGATTTTTTAAATGTCTATTTCATGGAACATCAAAAAATAAATGAAAACATGTAATCTGATACGAAACCAGTGACTTGTACTGGCCAAGGTGGATTTTTAGACAAGAAATTTGATGATAGAGGTTTGAAAATTGATGGAGGAATATGAAGTTTTATTGTTTTGATAATAGAGAATGAAAAAACACATTAAATTCATATATGTGAAATTTACAAATTCTGCATAATTTGCAGGTTTAATAAACAAGGGGCTCTCATTTATGGCTATATTGAATGAAGATAACATGTGAAGGTCTTGATAGGGGTGATTCACACAGTTCGGTGAATTTATGGAGGATGTATTTATTATGTTGGAAAATGATTGTTTGAATTGAAACTGCGTGTAAAAATATTATTCAAAATAATAAAAATATATGTACACCACATACACTCTTAAATTTGTAAAAATACATATGATTATGGTAGCAAAATACTCTTCAACTGCTTTTACTTTATTCCTGTTCTTCCTTTTGATTGTTTTGCTAAGTGTATTTTTGCTTGTATCAGACTCTCTGATTGTGATCACTTTGTTCTCTTAATTGAAATCTCCCAGAGCAGACTGTCAAATTAAAAAGCAGAAAATTAATTAACAGGCTAGATTTGTAGAAACTAAAAAAGAATAGAAAATGTTTCAAAGCTAGATATTGCGACTCTTCAAGAAAACCATGAACTTACCACATTAAGAAGCCTTAAAGCAGCAGTCCGAGTAAATTTTCTTGCAAAAAGGAAGCAAGTTGATGCTTTACCCTTGCTGCTGCACCATTCTCTTCTGTATTCGGTTTCATAATAAATATTATCTATTTCCTGCAAACAAATCATCAAACTTGCACACATTTTCTTTAATGGAAGTAGAGTAAATGCACTTTATATGTTTGTCTCAAACTGAGACTGTTATGTTGATGAGCAAAGCCTCTCTACTTTATAACTGAACTTTTCTGCCAGGTAGGCCATAAACTTTTTGAGTTTTATTGCACATTCAGCTCATTACCATAACTTCAACTACTGATAAATGGAAAATTGTTCAGTAATATATTGGAAAAGTTTTTTGGTTGTTGCAATTAAGTGCAATAAATGCAATGGAGATCTCACATTGATGAACACAAAAATTGATTGCTCGTTTATAAGGTATTGGTGGCTTCAATTACTAGGAATAAAAAATAATTTTCATTGTTCTTTTTGAGTTGGTGCATATGCTGATATGTTGCAGTATGTTTATTTAATAGTTTGAATTCATATTTAGGCTCCATCAGGGGGTTTCCTATTATTACCACCCATGATATCTTTCCAACAAATTAGTATTGAATGAGATAAAAACATTGAGAATGTCTTTAATCAGTGTTTAAAGTCAAAGGGGAGAAGAGTTATCCCTTTTAAGATGCATGAAAGAAACCATGAAATAGAAGTAGATTTAAGAGGCAGTGAAGATCAAACCTTAATAAATTTTAGAAGCATAGGTGTAGCATCTGAATACTTGTAAGTAACCGGATGCCAGCCCCGGCGCTCAAGATCCCTGGAGTTGGAAACATCCCAAGCAGTATGTGTCAAGGATCTTCGTGTGATTTCTGATTCAAGGCCCTTTTGCTAGATTTGGGAAGGCAAACACACAAATAATTGGAACTAACATAGTGATCACATTAAACTACTTGTAATGAAAAAAAAAGCCTTTGTCCCAGTAGTGTGTTGCTTTTTACTTATCTTCAAAATAAATTCAGTAATGCAAATTTGTTCGTAATTCAATTTTTGAAACATCTAGAAACAGTTACAGACAACCTTCATCCCAGTTTTTTGTCACTAAAATCATAAAAAAAAAAAAAAACAGATCCAAAAATGTATACAAAATTAGTTTCTCCTCAGCATAAATTGTTTTAGCATAATGTTGTTCAGCTGAAAGTGTGATTGACACTGGTATATAGGATATATGATAAATACTGTAATTTTTAAGTGGTGAATCATGACAACATACACAGCATCTCTATCTCTGATACATACAAAGCCTGTTTTCGACTTACATACACCCAGACATAGAAAGAGTTGAAGGTGGGAAAAGCATAGGTCCTTACAGCCAGTAATGTCTGAACATAGTGTTCATCTGGTATACAGTTATGGACCTTAGATGTGTCAGCAGGCTGCATGAAGGAAGAAACTATAATTAGAAGTTGTTAATTCACGTCAGTTCAAAATCAAATATTGAGTTATTTCATGACATTGGATGAGCAGAAAATGATTTCAATAAAGATAAAGGAGACTGATTGAAGATAGTATAGTAAAAGTGAACATCTTTAAATAATTTTTACATGTATAAATTTCATCTAGAACACTTACAATGTAATGGTCCCTCCAAAATTCTGGTAGTGGCTTTTTCTGCATTATTAAATTCATAGGAAAGAAAAATGAAAAATAAGGCTGTCAGAATTATAAGAGACAAAATAGATGACTGACTTAAATACTAAAAAGAAGATCAGTGACCACAACATGCATGAAAGCCAGCAATGAGTTTATAACATTTAATGATCAACAATGTGCAGAAACCCTGAGGATGAAAAAGAAAGAACAAAGATAGAAAAGTACTACTTCCTAGTCCCTACACCTCATTGATATGCAAACTTTCTACGTCTAAGAGTCCAAAGAAAGTCTTCAACATAAAAGGCAGGCTATAAAGGACCATGTTATTTATTAGAAAGTGAATATCTATCTAACTTAACCCTACAAAGCAAAACGATCACTTGTTACCTTGCAATATTTTTGAAACATTGGAAAGACAGTTTCATCCTCCACTACAATCTTGGCATGCTTTCTGGTCAGCACAGCCCACTGCAGGAGAATACATACAAGACAAGAATAAGATGGTATTATTTATATGGTAATGCAAATGATGTATTTTAAAGTTTCCGAATGAACTTAAAACAAACTAAGAACTACATTAGATCTTTACCTGAGATCCTTTCCTCCAGTTATAGACAGGAATAACAGGATCCATTTTTGGATTATAACGACCTTCTTTCGTGTCAGCAAAGCTACTCACATTTTAATGCAAAAAACAATTAAATTGTTGGCAAATAAATAACCAAGTTAAACCAAAAGTCCCCCTTTTTAGCAAATTTAACATCCCAAAAATTTGTAGTTTTGCGACAAACAATCAATGTCGCTTACTTCACTTAGTGTTATAATTGAAAACAGAAATTGAAATTTCAGTTTTAAGTCATCGAATGGTAAAAAACTGAAAGAAAAAAAAAAAAAAGGTAACAATACAAGACCAGTGTGCTGAAGCATAAGGCAAGTGTGTATCTTCACCTGTCGACAAAACTAGTTGATGCTGACATGATGTAATCATACACATAGCTGAAGTTGTACAGAGGAATACAGCTGAAAAGAAATCAATCAACTGAAATGTAGTAAGAAAATCATACTTTAAAAACAAGTGGTGAGTAGTTACAGTATAAGTCCAGAAAGTGATAAGTAAAAGTATAAAAAACTTTACAGCTGTTAACAAATTCATACCCTCACCTATCTGAGAGGAAAACAAAGCGATCATTTAAAGGATCACTAAGCGCATGTCTAAGCAAAATGCGCTCGGCCTGTATCATGCTTGCTTCTCCCCACTCAACCTGGAAATAGATCACATGAACTAATAAATACCATGAAGCTGATATACATAACAAAATGGGATATAGCACCATTTTTAGCACTATTTTCTGACAAATTTAGACGGTACAGTAGAATTCAATACTATAATTCAAAGTTTACTTTTAGAGAAACAACTGAAAACATGAGATACCTATAGTTTTTCAGACAAAATGGGATCCCAACTTTGGAACAACGAATTTTTGACATATTACAGACAATTGGGTAACACTGAATATAATAATTCAAAATTCACAAACAATTAAAAACATAAGACAGACTGGATTTTTCATTGATGCTTGGAAGTTTGTGACAAGAACTATATTCAATCAGGTTTTATAATAATAACTGCCCATGATTTGAGTGTAGCACAATAAAATGCAACATTCAAATCAAAATATTCAATATGTTTCCCAGATTTGGTGGTTAAAACATGCACTTAATTGCAATTATAGAATGGCCATGATCAATCTTTATAGTTGGGAACAATAAGTTTACCTACTCAACCATAGAACAGAAGGAATGGTTGCTGTATATGAATCCTTTTAATTTAAACCATCATAATTCATCCTTGTGTTAAAGCTACAGTTGAGAGAGAAAGGGTATAAAGAACAAATACGTCTTTCTATCAGAGAGAAGACCTTTGTTTCAAGTAACTATTATTTGATAACAAATAGGCAGGTGAAAATAAGATCATCAAAGGCAGAACACAGTCTCCTACCGAAGTCTCAGAAAATAGTTGGAACAATCTTGAATTCACAAAAGGAAAATGTAGAAACTTCTCGATATGAACACCACATAATGGGAAGTGAATAATAAAGAAAATTAGATTCTGTTGGAAACAAAGAGAAGACTAACCTGTACGCTATTATTAACTTGTCGATTCAAAAAATAAGGTGATTTAGTTGTTGCCTTGTTGAGAACAAACCCTGGTCTGCAGTGAACAAAAATTGAGAATTTGCTAGCGCCTCCCTGAAGAAATAGCACACATGTTTCTCTAAGCATGAAGCACCGATTGCTTTTCAAAACATGAAAAGGAAGATCTACAAATATACATCCATTATGAACACTTATAAATCAGGAGGGTCTATTAGCATCACGCAGACCTGCATTATTGAAGTGTTGTAATGACCAGAAAGAAAAATAACCTGCACTACTTAAATAAAATTAATATTTACAAAAAAAAAAAAAACTCACCTTTAGTATCCCAATATATTGCCACCACTCTAATCAAAGATCATGAAATGCATCTCATGCTTTGACACAGATTATTGAACCATTAAAGACACCATCTTATATTGTCAAAAGGTTCCAAAAGGTTATAGTTAATCATTAAAATATGAAACTAACTACAATGCCTCACACTTTAGCCTCTAAACCTCCAATCACTTAAAAGCTCTCCGCCCTATCATACAAAGATTTGAATATAATTTCTTTACACTATACATTAACCATAAATAAGAAGTGATCATCCATATCACTCTTCAATGGTTATTCTAAAAATCAACAATTTTCTTATGGGCATGTGATAAAGAAAAAAAAGAAAAAAAAAATCAATACTACTTTATTTTATAGAGAAAGCCACAAATATAAGTTCAAATGTAAAGAAACCTTATTTTTCTTCCTAAATTTGGGATCAACCCGTTAAGGAACGACAAATATAATAATAAACACCTCGCTGCATAAAATTTGTGCAAACTGATTTCGAAGATGATGACAAATTATAGTAGCTTGATTCAATCCAAAACATAAAATGGCCATGTAAAGACTCTTTGCATTCTTATTATTGACAAAAATAAAGAGAAATATAAAAGAATATCACTTACTAATATTGAAAGGAGATGAAAAGCTCATCTAAATCTGTATAAATATTGATATCAAATAACTAGACTCATTTGTGCTTATCTACTGAAAAATAACAAACTTGACATTTGTAAAATAGTAGTTACCCTATTTATTTCAATGATATGGAGATCAATAACAACTAAAAGAGAAAAGAGGGTACCCTAAAGAATGCATCCCAAACTATTTCCAAAGGTAGCCTGTTCCGTGAAATGAAGAGAAACGCAATCTTGGGGCTCTGAACCTCAGGCTCATAAACAAAATGGCGTTGCAATGAAAGCAACCCCGCAACATGATTGTAGCGTGTCTGCATAAACAAGAAGCTCCCAAAACAAAACACCACCAAAATCAAAGCAAAAAGCTTCTTCTTCCACCTGTTCTGAATCACCTTCCGCTTCATATTCTATCCTCACCCCTTTTATCAGCTAAAAAGGACCCACCATCTCACACTCATTCAGCAGCTGAATCACAACATGAAAAACGAAACGTTGACCTTCACTTGGACCTTGCAGGACTCAAAACCAGAAGATCCAACCAGATCCATGGCGACCCAATAATCACAGAACCCAGAAAGGAGAAACTTGACCAAGCTCGTGGGAAAAAGGAAAAAAACTACACCGACCCAGAAAGCAATACAAAGCAACTAGAGTAGGAAAAAACATAAGCAAGGTGCTTGTGAGGCTATGAGCAAAAAGCTTATAGATTCTCTCTCCCGTGAGTTGTCATTTGGAAATGAAACTTGGATATGAAGACTATTGTTGGTTAATGGAGTGTGTGATAAGACTTAAGAGTGCAAAGTTTGTTGGTTAATCGTATTAATAATATTAATAATTAATAATTTGGGTGTGGAAAAGTGAAGAGTGTCTCCTTCTAGAGTAGTAAAGGTGCTACTTCTTTTTCAAGTTGCGTGTGAATCTGGAGAACAGAAAACTACGATTGGGAGAGTTCTGTGAAAAAAACACACAAAACCAAAACTCTTGTAATGTCGAAGCCTTTCAGTCTCTGTTTCTATTTTTGGTTTCTCAAAAAGGAGGATTTTGCTGATATGGTTAAAACACATTCGTTAAGCAATTAATTACAGCTTTTTTAAATTAAAAAGACGTGTTAAAAATAAAATACTTTGAATGAATTAAAAATATTTTGAATGAAGAATATATGCACAAACCAATTCAATTTGAGAGGGCCAGGCTTACTAATTTTATAGAAGTATAGAAAATTATTTTAATATTTTCTTTACTTTCAATTTTTTTAAGTGCTTAATAGGCATGTAATAAATGTTTGTCACTATCAATAAACCATAAATTATTTAAAATATGCTTTTAAAAATAACTAATATAAAAATCAATAAATATGTGATCTATCATTTTATAAATAAAAGTTTATACAAGTTCTCTTTTAACAAGTTTGATGAGATCTATATATTCAATTAATGTTTTGAATACCATTTAATTTAGGAATTGCTACATAATTATTGATTTAAATATGTTTTTAGTATATAAATTGATGTATAATTATTGATTTAAATGTTATTATTATATGAATTGCTATATTTATGTTTCGTTTTAATTACGGCAAGTTTTGCTGTTTTATAATTGTTTTGTTTATAAATTCTTTTTAGATTAAATGTCAATTAATAGAAACAATATTTAAATTAAAATAGTAGAATTATTTTACGTGCAATCTAATCAAGTAATATATTTATTACTTAATACAAATAAAATAATTATATAGATTATTTTTACTTTTTCATCCAAAATGTTTACTTTATTTCACTTTAGAAAAATCAAATTCATTAAAAATAAATAGGATTCTTTTGTAAATAAGAAACAAATCATGAAAAATAATAATGTTTTTAAACTTAAAACTAAAATAACAATCCTTATCAACTGGTTAGATTAACCTCCCAATTTTGAAGTACAAGCCTGAGTTACGAGTGTTTATGTTCCACTAATCTTGCTTCATCTAAATTTAATTTTGGCATTTCAATTTTAGAATTTGAATTTTATTTATTTTAAAAATAATTTTAATTTACACGTTTACTCAATTCAATTCCAACTCAACTTAACGTTTTAAAATATTTTTGAAAGTATAAATTTTATCAATAATTAATAGTATTTCGAAATAATATAATATTATATAATACTATTATATAATATAATATAATATTAAATTATATCATGTTATATTGTATTGTATTATATTATATTATATTGTTTATTTAAGAATATATAATAAAATTTATTTTAATTACATATGTATTTTTTAAAATTCTGAAAATTATCTGTATATAATGTTATAATTGATGTAACATGTCAATAAATCGGTTAAACCTTATTTAATATATTATTGAATCTTAATCTTGATAAGTTTAAATTTAAATAAATAAATCTCAAAATTTTAAATTTTTATGTAAAATAAAATCCTAATATACATAAAGAAGGAAGAAAGAAAAATAATATATTTATATTACTTATATTTCACTAAATAATATATCTATTTATAAGTACAAAAAATATTTAAATCATATAAATGATAATAAAAATTAATAAAGTCAATAAATAACTATGTACAGTTAATATTAATTCATAACTTTTTTTAGATAGAAGAATGTATCCATTAAATTCTTACTAACAAAAATCCTATGAGATAAAAATTTATAATATATTTTCAAAATATTTTCTTCCTTTCATATAAACTATTATTATTGAAATAATAAAAACTGATCTTCTGAACCTAAAAGTTATTCTTCACAAATATTTTGAAAATAAATATGTTAAGTTTCTCACAAACAAACATTTTATATCACACAGTTTATTTTTGTTTAAAGAACTATATTTTACTTTATTCCGTTTAACATATATTTCTTTCAAACAAATATAGTGTATATTTTCATACATAATGATTTGATAATACAATATTGCACAAATTGTCATAAAATTACAATATTATCCCTTTATTTATGATTGACTATTATAGGAAATAACTTGCATTTTTATAACTTATTAAATATAACTTTAAAATATTTGAATAAAAATAATCTTTTTTATTCAAATAATCTTAAACAAATAATTCAACAATATTAAAATGTTAATTATATGAAATATTATTTTGATCATAAGGATATAAATATTATTTTTTAATAAAAAAATATTTATTAATGCTTTTGTCACCAATAACATGATCATAATTCAAATCATCATTCTCATAAACAAAATTTATATGAACATAATAAAAATATCGTCTTATATGCAAATATATATATATATATATATATATATATATATATATATTTTTTTTAAGTGACTCCCTCATGAATAATTCAACCATATATTTTTAGTGAACAATAAGTAAGATAAGAATGACGGTATCACCATAGTAATAATTCATTTTATCTCGTTAGTTTTTGACTTTTTATTTTATTTTGTCTCACTTTCAACGATGTTTCTTAAAAATTCTTTTATAATAATTACATTCACGTTCAATTCCATAACTATAATTATAATTCGGAGTGTCAAAATAAGCTTAACCAATGAGTCGATCCAAGAAATATAGGTCAATTTTTTTTTTCTTAAATTGAATTAGACCTATTTTAACGTAGGCGACCTATATGGGCTTAAGCCAAGCTAATCCAGTAAACTTATGGGCCGACCTATTTTTATAGAATAATAACTATTTTTTAAATAAATATTAAAATAATATTATTTTATTAAATATATATATATATATATATATATATATATATATATATATATATATAAAGTAATTTAATAAGGGATTATTCCATGAGTAAATATCAAAATAAATATCTAACAATCACTTATTACAATATTTAATAATTAAGATTAATTATTATTTTTAATTAATAAATTACTAAAAAATAAATAATGATAATAAAGAGAAAGTTTGTTTTAGATTGATTGAATGTATTCTCTTATAATTTATATATTAATAATTATATCTTAAATAAAACTAATTTCATTCATAAAATTTAAACTTTCAAAAATATATTTTTTATTTTTATTTAATATTTTTTAATTAATTGATTTATATATATATATATATATATATATGTTAATATTTTAAAAAAATTCTATCGAGACAAAAATTGACTCGTTGATCCGTTGATCTAACATAAAGTCTAATTAGATTAAATTTTTTTATCTCTTTTAAAATATAGGTCAAGTTGAACCATTAATTTTTTTTACTTGACCTGTAGGATCATACCAAGTTGAGCTCAACAATTCGTTTTAATATCTCTAACCATAATAACAAAATTATGAATAAAATATTTTTAAAATCACTTCAATAAATGGAACATAATAAATGTTTTTTATATTTATTTTTGGTAGTGAAATATATGTACTTCTAGGAATAAAACATAATAATCAAATGTTTTATGAGTAAATATTGTGAGTCTCTTGAACTTATTTTATTCATGAATTTCAAGTAATAAATATATTTGATATAATCATGAATATCACATAAAACATAGAATAGTAAATTAATAATAACCATATTATATATTGCAAAAAGATATAATAAATAATATATAAAAATAGAGGTATAATTACTTAGTTCAGTATTCGATCGTCAATTAAGTGTTGAATGTATTTATCTAGTAGTATATGTTGATGATATTGTACTTACTGACAATGATTGTCATGACATCTCATAAGTGAAACAATATCTTTATCACAACTTTTAAACCAAAGACCTTAGCAAATTCAAGTATTTCTTGGGAATTAATGTAACACAATCCAACAATGAAATTATTATTTCTCAAATAAAGTATGTTTTAGTTATTTTGAAAGAAATTGAGTTAATGAATTTAAAGTTTGCTGATACACCCATAAATCCCAATGTTAAACTCTTACCTAATTAAAAGGAATCACTCTCAAATCCCGAGAAATAAAAATTTAGAAAGTTGAACTATCTCACCGTTGCTCATCTTAACATCTCTTTCACATTTAGTATGGTCAGTTAATTTCTTAATTCTCCATTTGCATATCATTGAATTGTTGTCCTAGAAAATATTTATTATATAAATACAATAATTACATTAAAGTTGTATGTTATTCAAATGTTGATTAGGGAGACCCTTCGCCAAATAAGAGATTCACTTCAGAATATAATATTATCATTGGGGATAATTTAATCTCTTGGAAGAATAAGAAACAAAATGTTGTAAGATCATTTAATGCACAAGTCGAAGTTAAAATGATGACCTTAATATTTTATATATCATTTGATTTAAGCAATTAGTTATAGAATTCCTATTTGAAAATGTCACTCAAATGATAACTATATATGACAATCAAGTCCCTCTTCATATTATATCAAATCTCATTTTTCTTGAAAGAATCAAACATATTTAAATTAAAGGTTACTGGCACATATTTAAATGAAAATATTAGATATAATAGGCTTAGACCTACCTTTTTATTTTATTATCCTGTATTTTTCATGTATATAGAGAGATAACCATGTGTTTAATATACATTAAGAATTCAACCTAACTTCTCTTATTTCAAAAATTATTATTTATTTCATTGTTAATAATATAAAAATAATATTATTAATTATAATAATATAAAAATTAAAAATCATTTTAAATAATAAATTATATAAAATGCAAGTAGTTGGCATTTGCAATGCATTAACTCATGTTTGTCTCTCAAAAAATCTTCTCAATATCCAAGTAGTTGATGCTACCGGATTATTTTGTCCCCACTGTATGTCCAACACAACTGAAAACCAAGACATTCCCACTCAATAACACATTTACAACTTGCCTGCCAAGAAACAGTCACAAAAATTTCAACATAAGCCCTTACTTATTGGAATTCAATAACATTATATTTTACCAGCACAATCAAAGAAAAATCCAACTTTGCAAAAATATATACCATAAGTTGTGCTTCAGCTAGGTATGACGATGAGTTTAGTTAGTAAGGTTCCAGATGATGAAGCTGACGGAGGTGGTGCACTGGAATTTGTGCTGCATGATAGTTTAAAAGGGAAATATGAAATATAAAGATGTCAGCAGAGCTTCATGAGTGATCCACACCGAACTAAGAATTCCATTCGGTAACATAATCAAGAGTTAAAAAGGCCAAAGTAATAAAAGGAGATGATTGAAATTTACTAACTGTAATTAAAAAGCTGACCGTACAGTGACTCAGACGTTCTTTGAAGATATCAATCATATTCATACTCGTATAAAGAAAATTTTACAACTTTTACGGTACTCCTTTCAAACTCTCCACTTAGCAAACAAATTTCTAACCATGAAAGGTCAGAACAGGAGAAATTATGCGATGCTAAGGAACAATACTATCAGTAAGCAGCACCAATAAAAAACACGAGTCTGCTAGCAAAAACAAGACAATGGAATTGCATGTAGAGGGAAGTGATTCTTAGGCTACTCAGGTTATACCAAAAATTCATACAAGGTTAGAGGCATTTGAGAGATGAACTGGAGTCATTGTAAAACAAATTCCTGGAACCATGTTAAGAAGGGCTCGTGCTATTTTCTAAGATAAATTTGAGTTTCAGTTTAATCAAAATGAAAATAAAAGAAAAATAATTATGTGGACTTCACTTGAGCTATTAAATTAAAGATTCGAGAGATCTCTGAAATAAATATGATGAAATGACTAACAATTCAACAATTTTCAAAGCTGAAGCTACAGAACATAACCATAACAAATATCATAGAAAATAATACATATCTTTTGGAACAATGATCAGTAACAGAAAGGCTATCTAACATTGAGAAGCATGAGAAGTACTTCCAAAGAAGGGGAATTTTCAGACATATGAATTGCGACACCAAATTTGGTAAACAATAAAAAAAAGAAATGGTGAAAAAAAAAATCAAGAATTGAAATGCAAAATCAGAACTCGCATTGCTACCCTTTCCATGCGTGGTAAACTATCAAATCAGCAGAAGCTGAACCATATCCAACAACAGACCAAGCAACAAGCATTAAATCAAATTGCTGATCCTGAACAATTTAAAGTAGAGAAAATTTGGAGATTAGATTCAACAAAAGTAGCAACATCTCCAATCTCCAAAATGAGTGCTTGGTTTCCGTGTTCCAGTTGCTCAATTCTGTCCATTGCAAGTGGTGGCGATTGAAGGTCACAGAACATTCCCCATTTTTCTCTCAACATGCAACCATATCATCTCATGACTCCTTCACTCTTCTTTGGCTTTGACTTGGTGACAATTTCACCCAGACCACAAAATCCCATCTTCCTCTCCTTTCATTTTTTATCCTCAAAAGTCCCTACAATCAATGCTGGTCGCCCACAACTCAAAGGATTAGGACTAGGATTCTTCACTTCCAATTTTAAAACTTTTCAAAATTTTATTCAGGAACCCAATAACAAATTTTGCAATAACATGTATTAAGTAACAGTAATAATCTCAATCAATCATTCATTAAAAAATGTATCTAATAGCTAAAACCTTACAAATTTCATTCAGTGACCAAATAGCAAATTTCATTAAACCACCGGTTAAAAGCTAACTCAATGTAGACCACCAAATTGATATAATAAATAGACAATACCGTAGTTAACTTTTAACAATGTATACTAGAACAAAGTGGGAAAAATTAAAAACAAGACACCTATTCAATTAATATCCATCTTCTACATAACATTACGAAAAAACCATCAGATGGACAGTAGGAAACGGTTAGAGAGGTTTATTTATGGTATAGTACCTGGAGAGATTTTTTATAACCATAAACAAATTAGTACAGATAAAGTAAACAGTAAGAATAGTTAGGTATGCCACAAATATAATTTCCCTATGTAAGAATACAATGCTATTGTGCTAACTACTTACTCTCAATTTAAAGGTCGACCTTTTTCGCCATGATACTTTCGGTCTTTGTGTGAGCGTACATTTTTAACAGACAAAAATTTAGTGAATATTTGACTAAAGTACATATTCTTCCATGTATAATGAACTGTAGTTTCTTTAATACATCTAGTAATCCTAGATGAGATCTGCAATCCAGCCAAGGAAAGGCCAACTCTTTCTTCTTTTTTTTATGTGTTAATTTTTTGGTCCATTTTTGGATTTTTGTCAGATACATTTAAAGGGCCAGTTACTCACACCAAGGATCATTGTCTTAGGATCCTCAAATGCAGCTCTCAAGCTTATCATCCTTTTCTAATTGTAAAACTAGCAAAATCTCAATGTTTCAACGTCAAAATGATATATAAATGGTTTGGACTCATCATCCATGTGACCAGTGAGATATGAAAGGCATTTATTAACCAATTCTAGATGCATGTTGGAATTGTCTTCGACAAAAAATGGCAGGATCTTTTGGTTAATCTCAATCCAACTACACCCTGGATTTTTCTTTAATCCAAGCTCCTTCATCTTTGATCTCACCTTCCGTACCTCATCCCATTTATGTGCAGAAGCATACATATTTGACAAGAGAATATAGGTTGATGAATCATCAGGATCCTTATCAATGAGAATTCTTGCAATTTCAACTCCCAAATCCATATTTCTGTGTAAACGGCAAGCAGAAAATAATGTGCTTAACAACCCAACATCATCCCTGATTTCAGGGTTTCTTTGCAGAATCTCATATGCTTCATGCAATCTTCCAGCACGTCCAAGAAGATCAATCAAGCATGAATAATGTTCAACTCTAGGTTTAATGCCATAAACATTTATCATTTGATTAAAGTAATAGCATCCTTCATCAACTAACCCAGTATGACCACAGGCAGATAATATACCAAGAAAAGAAACCCTATCAGGCTCTATATTGGACTGTAGCATTTCAGTAAAAAGCTCCAAAGCTTCATAGGCCTGACCATGGGAGCCACAAGCAGTAATCATTGAAGTCCAGGACACCAGATCTCTTTCTGGCAAACATTTGAAAACACCAAATGCTTCATCTACAGCACCGCACTTTGCATACATATCCAGGAGAGCTCCCATAACCACTTCATTGTTGTCCAACTTTTTCTCCATAATCAGATTATGAATCTCTTTTCCTTTCTCTAGTGCTGCTAGTTGAGAACAAGCTGCTAAAACACTGGTAAAAGTAATAGCATCTGGTTCAACATAAGATTTTCTCAGTTCACTAAAGAGGCCAAGGGCTTCAAAATGTTTCCCTTCAGCCACATATCCAGAAATCATGACATTCCAAGAAACTACCTTAGATTTTGGTATTAGTTTAAAGATGTTTTCTGCTAATCCTCCCCTTCCACATTTGAAGTATAGATCCATGAGTGAACTACTAATAAAAACATCTGGCTGTATTCTGTTTCGTATTATATATCCATGTATAAACTTTCCTTCTAGTAGTCGAGCTGAACGTGAACAAACCACTATTAAACTACTTAAAGTAGTCAAAGTTGGCTTGACTCCTTCATCGCACATCCTCTTTAGAAGTTGAATGCATGATATGCTGTCACCTTTCAAACCATATCCACTGATCATGGAATTCCAAGCAACAGCAGTCTTCTTAGGCATCTGCTCAAAAACCTCAATAGCCTGTTCTAGTTGACCACATTTTCCATACATGTCAACAAGAGCAGAGTTAATGAAACTGTCCATCAAAGATCCACTATTGATCAACTCTATATGAATTTCCATTCCCCTGTTCAAATCCAAAAGTCTAGCGCAAGAGGAAATAGCAGTTGTGAGTGTAACTGAATCAGGCTCAAATCCAAATTTTCTCATCATCCCAAAATATTGTAGGGCCTCTTTGAAGTTTCCACTTTGGTAAGAACAAGAAATTACTGTATTCCAGCATGCCACATCCTTCTCAGGCATTTCATTCCACAGCCGTATGGCTTTCTCAAATGCATTGCATTTTGCATACATACCCACAAGAGAGCTTCCAACAACAATGTCCATCATTAAACCAGTTTTTATCAAACGTGTATGGATCATTTTTCCCAACACAAATCTACACAGCCCCCCACAAGCCTTAATAACACTAGGATAAGTGTAACTATCAGGTTTCAGGTAAGGGTAATGTAACAACTTCTCAAAAAGCTCTAGGGCTTCCACATACATGTAATTCTTTGTGTAGCCTGTAATCAAGCCATTCCACAAGGATATCTCGCATGGGTTTTCCATGGTATCAAAAACACACTTTGCATGATCATTCAAATGACACGAGAGATATAGGTTAATTAGGTTCTTGCATAAGTAAATATCATTTTGCAAGCCCAATGTTACCACTTTCTGATGAATGAGTCTGCCTTCCTTCAGTGACTTGGAATTCTTACAAGCTCTCAAAAGGGGTAGTAGTTTTCTAGTGTCCATTCAGCAATTACCAGACACTACACAAAAACCATAATCATCAATCTAAAGCAAGGGAACAAAACAGAAAACAAAAACTCATACAAAAAGGTGGCAGATTCAATATGTTGAATGCACACTAACTTATAAACAGCTGAAGGCACAAAACATGAGGTGGAACACAGGCAAAGCCACGAAGGCACAAAAGCTACTGCAAGTTGAACCTTTTAACCAAAGTCATTTTCATGTCATTGTATCACCCCCACTTTTCTAAATTTGGGATTTTCAGTAAGAAATCTCCAAGTTTGAGTAGAAGGTTCACAGAACTGGTTACGAAAACAAGATTAATATGCTTGATTTGGTTTCTGCTGCAAATTTTCCTCAGTGCTTTAAATGTGTGACTATAACAATTCTAGCCATTGGGATCAACTTTGGTTCAGCCATAAGTGGTGGCCAAATTCAATGCCCTTCTAAGATTTTCTTTTTCCCCAGGAAGGTTTAAAATTCTTCTAAAGTGACAAAGTGAGGATACGACTCTAAACATTCACTTTAGATGAGTAAATTGTTTTGAGGATGATATTTATGTTTTTGGTCTTTTATTATTTTCCAAAAAATACATTTAATGGTTTTTAATCATTAAAAACACTAGTCTTTTATTACTTGTCACTTATAATGTTTGCTATAGACTCTTAAATATTTTGGCAAAATTAATAATTGAAATTGAAGTTTAAGATTACGCTTTAGTTTAGCCTGTTTAATCTATTTTGTTATAATGTTTTACTACCCATCACTTTTCTTTAATTATATTATAATGAAGTGCCTTATGTGACTCTTACACAACTTTAACAGCATTGAAACAACATCTTTGAAGAGATCATTTTAGTAAGGTGTCTTATTATTTTCCAAAAAATACATTTAATGGTTTTTAATTATTAACCCTTAAATATTTTGGCAAAATTAATAATAGGGTTCCATATCCAAGCAACACACGGACATAGCAAAACCCGAGCCAAATGTCCTTAATCTGAACTAGTCCAAACCAACATCTCAATTCAAAATAGTTAGGCCAGCAAACAAAACGTAATAATAGGGTTCCATATCCGAGCAATTCAAGCCAAATGCAATAACAAAAAAATCAGATAGGATGCAAAGACACGAATCAAAGCAGAAATGGAGGAAACTGGGAAAAGGGAAAGTGTAGGCAAACCCTTGTGGCGAGCGGGGTTGCGCTTGGATTGAGGGCTTGAGATGCCTCGCTCGGTGCGGTGGTTCAAAGGTGGCACGGTGTGGTGGGTTGCGATAGAAGTGGCTAAGACCCGCGGTGGTCACGGGTTCGAGATTGGTGGGGCGAGCTCGAGCATGCGGTTTAGGTGGCTCTGGTGAGGGGATTGAGGGCGTGTGTGGTGGCTCACGAAAATGGGGGTGGATTGGCCGAGGGAGAAAGCTGAGCAGGATTCGAGCTCACGGTCCGCGGCGAAGGAGGGCTTGGATGGTGGTGGTGGCTCATGGCGCGGTGGTTGCCGAAAAAAGGTGGGAATGACTCTGATTAGCTACGGTGGAGGGTGAGGAAGTGGGTGTGAGCCGCGGTTAGTGGTAGTCAATGTAGAGGATGAGGGAGTTGATTGGGGGGCTCAGTTGGGTTGAGATAGGAATGAGGGGTTGTGGAGGAGAGATTGGAGCGAGTGAGATTTGGCCGGTGATTTTAGAAGGTGATGTAATGTTATTTTTTATGGTGGACTTGGTTGTGTGGTCTAGTTAAAGTGGTCAGCCATAGGATAAATCTAGATGAAGATGATAATGAGCCTCATTTGAAACTTATATTTTAAAACATTTCTTAATAATAATAATAATAATAATAAGGTTAAATAGGTAATTTAGTCCTTTATTCATTAAAATGTTTTAATGTGGTCTCAAAATTTTTAATTTAAACATGAATATTGAAATTAATATCAATTTTGAATTACCATTATTTATAATTTGACTCTGTTATATTAGATATCTAGTTAGATTATCAATTCCGATGTGATTAGGTGATTGATTGTAATGTCACATTAAAATTGTAAGAAGAAAGGAACAGATGTTACAAATATATTTAGGATTAAAATTGTAAGAAGAAAGGAACAGAGGTTATAAATATATTTAGGATTTAAACAATTGAAAGTTCATGCAAACGAGTGAGAGAAAGTAAAAACATATAAAAGAGGTCAAAATTACCACAGTGAAATTATTGGGGAATCAACATATAGTAGCTTTTGATTGCCAAAATAGTTCAGCACATCCTCACAAATAAAACTCGCATATTAAAGTGTAAAGTGTAAAAATTATACACAAATAAAAAAAATTAAGAAATTAAGATAAAAAATAAAATTATAAAGAAATATTTTAGATATGAAACTAGAAAGAGAAATGATGGGTTGCAATAACTGCCAGCCTAATCGAATTAAAAAAAATAAATTGATTTGACCCACTTAGCATACCAATGTATATAAAACAAAAGTTATGAAGCTAAATAATGAGGGATAAAAAGGCCCTTGACATCATTCACTATGGACAATAGTTTAAAAAAAATAAAATATCACTTCGTAGCTCAGAACACATACTGGACAATTTTGAAGAAGGCCATGGTACTTGAATTTTGACCATGGACCCTTCATATTCAAAATCAACTTCTTTCCTTCTTTAAATTGACATGTATTATTTATTTTTCCTTCTTTAAAAAATAATGGATCTAATGATGTTTTTTGTCCTAATAGATCCTCAAACAGTTTCTTGTAGAAGAGATTAAGGGTGGTCCTGTACATTCCCTCACAGTTGGCTGATTAGGTTTGGAAACCCCAGTTTAGTTGTATTGTACACATAGACCAACATGGGTCCCCTTATCTTAGTCAATCTTTTGAGTCCACTAGTCAAGATTTCTCAGCAATTAATGGAAGACAGAAAAAACATTTAAGGAGTGATTTGGAAATGGTAGGATTGTGTTTTGACAATTCAAACCAAGAAGAGCTTTGAGTACTTGAAATTTAAGAGTTTTCTGAAAGTGTTTCAATACATTAAGCAGAAGATAGATTATGTATGGAGGCATGAACAGCCAAAAATTTGAGCTCTTTGAGAAATTGACATCGATTGGATAAAAAGAAACTTGATCTGACCCACTTATGCCATCAATACATTTTTCTAGAGTCAAACATTATGCAAAGATATAGTATTAAAAAGAAACTTTGCCTTATTCTAGAGTCAAACATTATGCAAAGATATAGTCTGTTCTGTGTTACACTTTCTGTCACATCATCATTGCAAGGGTTTCCACCTCTTAGTTTGTTGCTACTTCTGTCAAAACACAGTCTTGGATGACAGTTAAAACCAGTGGCAAAGGAAAACACCTTAAACATGATAACTGATACATTCTCTTTCAAACTTTGTTTGCTTCAAACAGTTTCGGTCCTATGATTTCGTTGAATTATTCTTTAATCTTTTTCTAAGCTATCTTGCATAGCAAAATACATAAAAATGGGATAAATTGTGCAGAAGTTGAAACCTGAAGAAGATGATCATCAAATTATAAAACTAGTGGGGCTTTTTCTTTGTTCCCAATTAAAATCAATCCGTTTCTTAATTTAAGTTATTGTTTAGACAAAATGGTACATTCTTAAAGTGAACATATTCATCAATATACTGGCAAAAGACCCTGATATTATCACATTATATTACTTATATTATTTATTTAATTCGACATTGATGGACTAATTTGTAGTCAAAGATTTAGGATTTCTTAGGTTAAGAAAGAATCTTATTATTTGGATTAGAATTCGATCACCTCTAACTAGATTTTTAACATCACAGAATTAAAACATAAATAATAAATAACGATAGTCTAAAATTCATATAATTTTAATATTCATACCTAAATTAAAAATTTTAAAAATTTTGAAATCATCTTGAAATATTTTAATAAATAAAGAAACCAAATTATCTATTTAACTTTTTTTTTTTAAGAAATTTCGGTTGAAGATTTTATAGTAGTTACTTTTTATCTATTGATGAGGATTTTTTTACAGCGAGACCACTAGTATTATTTAGTAGTAATATTTTGTATATATATATGGTGATAATTAAAATACTTAATTTAAATACAAAATAAATAAAATCTATCAAATTAGGATTATCTTATCCAAATAAGATATTTAAAAATTAAATAATTTTAATTTAATATATTTGAATCTGATATTTTAGTTGCAATTACTTTATTTAATGGAAAAATAAAGATTTTTTTTATTCAGGTTAAAAAAATGTTAGAATGATATACACGACAATATTTGTTATGAAATGATCCTCAACTTCTTTTCACTAACGGTTTAAAGGTGGTCATAGGTGATGTTATCTAAAACGATTTATCTTAATATTAAAAAGTAAAAACAATTATTTAAATTAAAAAAATCAACCATAAAATAAAAATTCAAATATTTTATGAAAATAAAAATAATTATTTTAAATTTTATAAAATAAAAAAATCATAGAGGAAGAAAACAAAATGTATTGATTTTATAGCAACTAAAATTGTATTTAATTTTATTAAAAAATATTTTAAGATGTATTTTTAATGGATTCTTAACTTATTTGTGTTGTAAAAAGTCTTAATTCATTATATAAAAGTTAAATTTTAAAGTGTAATTTTTCATATCTCATACAAGAGGTTAAATTTTACTTTTTAAAAAAAATTACAATTAATTATATGTGCCTCATTAGGAGTTTATGATATAAGTTTCTTTCTACATAAATATTAAGAGCAGAATTTTGTTGAGTAAAAAACAATTGGAACCGTCGAACAATGGCTTAGAATGAAAAATGAACCGATTAAATTGTAGTGTACAGTATAATTCAATTATAAATAAAAACCAATATGCTTAATCTATGTATATTGAATAATCTCAAAAATATTTGTTAAGTTTAGGTCAGCATTTTAATTACGAACAAGAATAACACAAGAATAAAAAATCAAAATATAAAAGAGATTGAATTGATAGGACAAACACGTTGATGTGGAAAGATAAAAATAAAAGTTAATCACCTATTTAAATAATAAAAAAAAATAAGATAAGATTACATGAATGGGAAAACTTATATCTAATGAACGCCTTTGAGAAAAATCACTCTCTTCAATTGAAAATTCCTAATTATCATATAAATGAGTAGAAAAAGATTTATATAAACTTTTCTTTCACTAACTTGTGTCAAATATAGTTTCTATTTTTTAAAGTGTCTTAAAATTTTATTTAAAAAAAAAAGAAAACATATTTCAATACTTTTATTTACAAGTAAATTTTGAGAAAAACTTAAATATATATAATATTATATCATTGCAAATTTTCCTTTAATATTTTTCATTGTCATTTCTATCTTTTTTCTATTTTCTTATAGTAACTTTTTTTTTCTTAATCGCAAACCAAGTTCTTAGGTGGATCTTTAATTTTTGCTTCATCTTCCTCCTTCCCTTGAAAAAGAATTTATCTATAAATTTTATTGCCCTGTACTGTAATTTAAAAGGTGAAATTACTTTAAAACTTAAACCGATGTCAAGGATTATCTGTCTATGCATTCATAAGTGAATCAATTAAAGCATGTATTTAATGTCATTCTTTTATCTCTTTTTCTTTGTCATTTCTATGTTTTTCTCTTGTGGTAACTCTTTTTTATTGTAACCCAAGTTCTACTTCATGAATCCTTGATTTTGACTTTATCTCCTCCTCTCCCAGAGCATACTGTCAAATTAAAAAGCAGAAAATTAATTAACAAGCTAGATTTGTAGAAACTCAAAAAGAATAGAAAATGTTTCAAAGCTAGATATTACGACTCTTCAAGAAAACCATGAACTTACCACATTAAGAAGCCTTAAAGCAGCAGTCCGAGTAAATTTTCTTGCAAAAAGGAAGCAAGTAGATGTTTTACCCTTGCTGCTGCACCATTCTCTTCTGTATTCGGTTTCATAATAAATATTATCTATTTCCTGCAAACAAATCATCAAACCTGCACACATTTTCTTTCATGGAAGTAGAGTAAATGCACTTTATACGTTTGTCTCAAACTGAGACTGTTATGTTGATGAGTAAAGCCTCTCTACTTTATAAGTGAACTTTTCTTCCAGGTAGGCCATAAACTTTTTGAGTTTTATTGCACATTCAGCTCATTACCATAACTTCAACTACTGATAAATGGAAAATTGTTCAGTAATATATTGGAAAAGTTTTTTGGTTGTTGCAATTAAGTGCAATAAATGCAATGGAGATCTCACATTGATGAACACAAAAATTGATTGCTCGTTTATAAGGTATTGGTGGCTTCAATTACTAGAAATAAAAAATAATTTTCATTGTTCTTTTTGACTTGGTGCATATGCTGATATGTTGCAGTATGTTTATTTAATAGTTTGAATTCATATTTAGGCTCCATCAGGGGGTTTCCTATTATTACCACCCATGATATCTTTCCAACAAATTAGTATTGAATGAGATAAAAACATTGAGAATGTCTTTAATCAGTGTTTAAAGTTAAAGGGGAGATGAGTTATCTCTTTTAAGATGCATGAAAGAAACCATGAAATAGAAGTAGATTTAAGAGGCAGTGAAGATCAAACCTTAATAAATTTTAGAAGCATAGGTGTAGCATCTGAATACTTGTAAGTCACCGGATGCCAGCCCCGGCGCTCAAGATCCCAGGAGTTGGAAACATCCCAAGCAGTATGTGTCAAGGATCTTCGTGTGATTTCTGATTCAAGGCCCTTTTGCTAGATTTGGGAAGGCAAACACACAAATAATTGGAACTAACATAGTGATCACATTAAACTACTTGTAATGAAAAAAAAGCCTTGTCACAGTAGTAGGCTCAGAAACAAAATGGCGTTGCAATGAAAGCAACCCCGCAACATGATTGTAGCGTGTCTGCATAAACAAGAAGCTCCCAAAACAAAACACCAAAATCAAAGCAAAAAGCTTCTTCTTCCACCTGTGCTGAATCACCTTACGCTTCATATTCTATCCTCACCCCTTTTATCAGCTAAAACTGACCCACCATCTCACACTCATTCAGCAGCTGAATCACAACATAAAAAACGAAACGTTGACCTTCACTTGGACCTTGCAGGACTCAAAACCAGAAGATCCAACCAGATCCATGGCGACCCAATAATCACAGAACCCAGAAAGGAGAAACTTGACCAAGCTCGTGGGAAAAAGGAAAAAAACTACACCGACCCAGAAAGCAATACAAAGCAACTAGAGTAGGAAAAAACATAAGCAAGGTGCTTGTGAGGCTATGAGCAAAAAGCTTATAGATTCTCTCTCCCGTGAGTTGTCATTTGGAAATGAAACTTGGATATGAAGACTATTGTTGGTTAATGGAGTGTGTGATAAGACTTAAGAGTGCAAAGTTTGTTGGTTAATCGTATTAATAATATTAATAATTAATAATTTGGGTGTGGAAAAGTGAAGAGTGTCTCCTTCTAGAGTAGTAAAGGTGCTACTTCTTTTTCAAGTTGCGTGTGAATCTGGAGAACAGAAAACTACGATTGGGAGAGTTCTGTGAAAAAAACACACAAAACCAAAACTCTTGTAATGTCGAAGCCTTTCAGTCTCTGTTTCTATTTTTGGTTTCTCAAAAAGGAGGATTTTGCTAATATGGTTAAAACACATTCGTTAAGCAATTAATTACAGCTTTTTTAATTAAAAAGACGTGTTAAAAATACAATACTTTAAATGAATTAAAAATATTTTGAATGAAGAATATATGCACAAACCAATTCAATTTGAGAGGGCCAGGCTTACTAATTTTATAGAAGTATAGAAAATTATTTTAATATTTTCTTTCAATTTTTTTTAAGTGCTTAATAGGCATGTAACAAAAGTTTGGCACTATCAATAAATCAGAAATTATTTAAAAAAACTTGTTTAAATTAAATTTTATATGTATATATAAAATAATTTTATTAACTATTTATAGAAAAAATGTTTTTTAAAAGGATTATATATAGATTTGTTGAAATTAAAATTTACGCACATAAAGATTATTTTTTATGATTTATCCAAGTGGTGTTAAAATGAGAATTTCAGCGTTGCCTAGTGGAGGTTGTTTATAACCAACTAATGATTCCAGTTGAAGGAGTGGCATTGATAGAGATATAGTGATGATGAGTACTATTTAACACATTTCACGTGTTTGTGGTACAACTAACATGATGTGTTGGTGCAAGGAAGTTTCTTTTTAAAGGGTCAAAGGTCGCTTAGTCTAGTTAAAATAAAATACGTATAGGTTTGGTTTTTTAATGAAAAATTTAATAACCTTAATTTCATTCCATAATATCAATACTAAGTAAATCTTTTACTTTAATCTTATCAAACCATATTTATCTATTCAATAAATAAATTTCTCTAAACATTAGTGTTCATCTTTTGCGTCAAATTATCTCATTCTAAATATTATTTCATTATAACAAAAATTATTAAATCTTTAATATATTCTGATGGTCATAATTACTGTATAATTTTTTCTACCAACTTTATCAAGATGGATAAATAATAAACACTTATATAAATTGACAGACACAAATAAATCAAAATAAAAATATACTAAAGGATGAATATATAAAAAGATAGATGAATAAATAAATATATGAAAGAATAGATTAATAATATATATATATATAAATATATACATGAGTTCATAAATAGATAAATAACGGGATAAATGAATAGATATATATAGATAAAAGTCTACCTCTTTTATAAATTCTTCCTTTACCAAGTTACAGATAATAAAACATTAAAGAAACTAGTTAAATACAAATCAATGCTACTTTACATGAAATTTTTATCTTACCTAAATTATAACTAAATAGCTAATATTCTAATAAATAGTTATAACAATTAACAACTCAATTTAACAATACATACACCTATTACAGAATTCAGCGATATACACAATTATAACTATCAAATTTAACTATTATTATTATTTATTTTTATCATCAATTATATTAAAAATTTATATATATATATATACAAGTTTTTTAAAAGTATTATATTATACTTGATGATTCACTTTTCAATAATAACATAACACTAAAAAAACATGGAAGATTTTCAAAAACGCTTTTTAAAAGGGTTATACATACGTTTTAAAGTTATATGTTCATTACATTTCTATGTATTGACAAAATGCGAGGTGTTAGATGGAGAATTACAGCACACCTAGTGGAGGTTGTTCGTAACCAACTAATGATGACAAATTTGAATAAGTCCCAATGATAAAACCTAATACTTCATACGATCTACACAAACATCATGTGATTAGATTTATGTTCAGTTATTAGTTACAAACACAATCTCTCTTACCTTATTTGGTTCTTTATATCCTCTGCGCAAGTAATTGTTTACCCCCTGCCTATGTGTGGGTTCTTGTCATCAACACCAAACAGCACTGTAACATCCATTACTCCATCAAAAAGTAAAACAAAAGGCAAGTTTCGAGAAATTAAAATCCATCAGAACATAAATCACCAAATCAAGCCAAATCAAGAAGTACTCGGTTAGATATTATATATCATGAACCAAAACTACACGACAGATGCCATGAAAAAAATATGTTAACACCTGCAATTCAACAACTTGCTCCTAATAAGTGTATTTTAGCTGTTTCTAAGAACAAACTTGAGCACATTATTGCCAAAAATGTCGTATAATTCTCTAAAATCCCAATTGAAACAAACAAGTTCTCCTCACCATCTTATCTGTAAGACCCAAATAGAATGAATTCAAAAAGCATAATTTAAAACACAAAATCAGAAATAACGAAGAATAAATTGACAAAAAATATCCAAGAAACCAAATCATGGCCCGAATGGTGGTGGTAGACAATTCTAAACATTAGACTGCATATAAAACAAATTTACACTTCAATCCATTTGTTTCAGATTCAATTCAGTAAACTATACGGGAAAGCTGTTAATTACAGAGATGTCAGCCATCCTAACTCATTTGCACCAAGAATCACACGGACTCAATGTACTGCAAAGAAATAAATACAAAATGTTCAACACATAGATACATGTTTTATAAATATATATAAAGAATCCAATGAGATGGGCAGTTCTCTATAAAGATAAATAAAAAGGAAACAAATATCGCTCCAACTAATCAAGAAACTTACTGGGATAAATTCTCATGAACAAATTCCAACTATCGGATTAGATTGAGAAATATAATCCACCGTAAGATAACCTCAGCTTCCATATTGTGTCTGACATTTGAACAAGAAGAAAATAGACTAGACGAAATCAAATCCATGAAATAACAACGTAGCAATTGCTTCAAGAACCAGCAACACAATATTTTATATAAATATATACAAAACATCCAATGATATGCGTAATTCTCTAGACCAAATTGAGATAAGTTAACAGGCAACCAATATCGCTCCAATTGATAAGAACAAAATCGGCAATCGGAACAATAGGCTTAAGATTAAAAATGAATACTGAGAAACATAATCAGCCATAAGATAGTTTCAGCTTCCACATTGTATCAGACATTTGAACACAACAAGAAAATAGACTAGACAAGTAACGAGTACACATCAAATCCAATAAAAAACAGCCACTGCTTCAAGAACCAACGACACATTCACTGTTTTTTCTTCCGTATAAGATAGAAGTGATGACAACATGGGAAAAGTAAAAACAGAAGGCAAATTTCAGAATTTAAAGATTAATACAGTAAAGACCACCAAATCAAGCACTTCATTGGATGATATTTATATCATGTACCACATCTTCACTGCTTCTCTTTCCTATGAGAAAGAACTGGTTACAACGATGAAAATAGTAAACATAAAGTAAATTTGAGAACTCAAAATCTACGTAATAGAACAAAGATCACCACATCACGCACTTGATGGATGTTACATATTATGTAACAAAAGTAAAACACTACACTGCAGGATATTAAAGTATGTCAAGACACGATTGAATTTATCTACTTCTGTTATCAATCTAATCTTATGAGTGAAACAATTAATTAGAAGTCAAATCTAATACAAAATAAACTCTATAGCTGAATTCAAACATAAATAAAAGTAGATAAGCTGGAACTAATTATAATTCCTATGTGCTGAAAAAGAAAAATGTCTCGAAATATTCCTAAACGATCATTATATATTACTAACATCAAGAAAATATAATAATTTAAATTCTCGAGAGTCGAATCTAACGTGCTGATAAATCCAGTTAATAAAAGGGATCTCAGCGAGAGTTCATCTATTCCTAATCTCCATCTACATATTTCAGCTTGTTTCTAAGGACATGAATAAACTTGAGTTTTTCATTGCAAAGCAGAGTTCTAGAAACGCAATTGAACCAAACGAACTCTCTTGCCAAATCCACACCGAAACAAACAAACAGATCTTGTTAGATACACAACAACTTACACAATCAACATACACACAAAAATTCTGACAGGATTAATATATACCCGAGAGAATGAATAGAAACTACCAAACCACACACGAAGTTTCCAACAACAATCTATCGCCATGGCATCCACAACCTATCAAACATTAACTGTTTATCTTCTCTTTAAGACCCAAAAAAGTTACAAACAAAAATTTAAAAATTAAAGTAATAATAATTATTCAGGAAAAGATGTCACCTGCAAAGAAATAAATACAAAAGATTAACATCTAGAGATATATTCTTTTATGAAAATATATTAACAAACCTGACAAGAGAAGAGTTGCGTATTTCCCTATACAAAATGTTGATTGTTAAAACAGAAATACGAAGGAAGCCAAATGGCTCCAGTTGATAAAAAAAAAAAAAAGATATGGACAATGATGCCCAGACCTGTGTAGAGTAGATCGTTCAACAACTGCAACACAAACCCATTTTTGACCTATTGGTCCTAGTATCAGGCGACCGAACGGCCTCCCTAATCACTAGACCAACATGCTGATTCCATAAACACCTAAGAAGATATGACAAACAAATAAAGTAGCCTCATGAATCTGACAATACCATACCATTATCAAAACGTACAACGGCCAGAACCTAAGTATCGAACCCTAACCTTCCCTTTGGTCTTCAATCCGTGGTCTTCTCGACGTGTTCGCTCAGATATTCGAACAATGGGTTTTTGGATCCGAGATCGTGGTACCTATAAAAACTCTGTAATGAGTTTATATACTTTACAGGGTAAGATAGAATGCATTACCTTTTTCTTCGTAACCCAGAGTTAAACGGTGCAAACAAGACATTGGCGTCACAATTTTAAAGTTAAGAAAGCTATTAAATACATGGCAATTCAAGTTGATTCATACTTTTATTCGAGTTGTAGTTACGAAAACAGAAAATATTCCTTAATCATGCCCTTTTAAAGGGAAGATTACTTTCATAAGCATTCAGCACGAAAGATGTTCTTAGAGCAAAGTTATAAACTAAAAATATGAATTAAAAAAGTTAAATTAACAAACAAATTCAAATCTACAACAAAAACAAATACATACGAATTAAAAATGTTCAATAAACAATTTAAAATAAAACAAATACAAGAAATATAACATGAATCGCTTTTCTCAGTTCCCCATATTTAGCGGTCTAGATGGAGAAAATCCATATCTAAACTGAAATAATCACCTCTTGAAGAAACAAGTTACTCAAAGACTCTTCAGAAACACATACGAACTCTCTAACTTCCTATTCCAAAATTTGCCGCTATAATGAAGGGGCTATCAAGTACGAATGTTTACAAGTATTTAAGCTGCAATCAATCAGTCTACACTCTCGTGTTGCACAAGCTTCATTATTGCCTTTCTTCTAAAACACATGGGAAATTCATAGAGCAATTACAATTGAGAAAATAGGAACATTCAATAGACAAATACAGAGGAAATATAGACATCTCCAAAAAGGTAAAATCCCAATATAACGTCGATTCATGATCAGAATTTTCTTGCAAATTATGGTCCTCAATGCAAAAGTAACAAACAGTACTAATTAAAATGTTTCATAAATGTTATAATTTGTAAAACATAAACAGCAAGAGGCTAAACCATATCTTCTCCTGTTAGAAAGGCAAGAAACTCTAGCACTGCCAGATTATCATACACTAAGAAAACACACCAATTGACAGCCCACGAAACCATTTCAAAATAAACAACAAAATCAATATATCTATGAAGGACAAAGGCCAACCGGTACTTTCCAACCATTATGCTTCACCAGCTTCATCTAAGTTCGACAAATGCAAGAATACAGTTTAGATTCCTCTAGGTTGGGCTAAAAAAATATAAAAAAAGAATTAGGATGGACAAATACAAGAATCCAGATTAGATTCCTCTAGGTTGGCAAAACCATGAAGATGCTGAGTCACGTATTCTCTCACAAATGTAGATTCTGGTGCTCAAACAGAGGAAATAAATCCAATTCCAAATGTGCTGCTATTACGTATTAAGACTAGTCCACTGATTAACATTCCATTTCCAGCTACCTGAAAGTTGATTGGGGTTTTCGAAAAGGGATATTAAGTTAAAAGAGAAGATGTTTGTAGAATGGTACCAAGTAACAATATAAGAGTAACATCTAAAGCCCAAATGCATAGAATAATTTCGAAAACGCTAAAATCTCAATAAACAACGGAGGAAATAGGGAAAAAAAATACAAGAATAAAGCCTAGTGAAACATTACCAAAGAAAACAAGTTCACAGTTTACTATATTTTCCACCAACTTCATTTAAGTAAATAACACCACTAACTGATTATAAAAGCTTAGTTCTAAGATGCAGAGATGTCCAAATATTAAATCTAAAAGAAAACCTCATAAATAAATGCAAATAGTTAACCTACACGATAAACAAAAAATGGAGATTTTCAAACAAAAGTGCAAGCATTTAAAAATACTGGCAATCATTAAATAAAACCCAGTGAAACATAGCCAGATCATGGACGAGACTCGAGGTTACACAAACACACGTACGCTTTTCCATAAATAACACCCCTACCTGATTAAAAGCTTAATTCTAAAGTGCAGAGATATTTACTCCAGATATTCAATCTAAGAGAAATCTCAAATAAATAAGTTTAGACACAATTTTCACATAAGCTACATCAAAAACAGGACGAGAAACAAAAAATGAAGATTGTCCAAAGAAAAATGCAAACATTAAAATACTGCCAACCACTCTTTTAAAAATACTGACAAACCTGCAAGGACTATAAAACAGACTGCCCGCCTAGTAATATCCAATTTCAATAGGAGGCTATTATGCCGCTGTGAGGAAGATGATTTTCAATTGGAAGAGAACTTTAATAAGTATCCAATTAAATTAGTACAACTATTCGAACCGAAATATTAGTGCATCAAAAACAGGGTCCCGCAACCACATGACCGATATTACGGTGCCTATTCCAAACACACAAGAACGCCCATTCCGCAACCACATGACCGATATTACGGTGCCTATTCCAAACACACAAGAACGCCCATTCCGCAACTTTCACCCGCCAGGAATAAAAAGACACGGAAAATAATCAGGGCAATTGTCAATAAAACCTAAAATTCCATCGTTTCCACAGCCTACCCCACACATTATTTGCCTCCCTGAAAAGCCCAAGAGGAAGAATCGAGAATTAAATTGAGAACTGTAATCTCTTAAAAAGATTAATTTTCAGACCCTACATTGGTGCAAAAAAAAAAAAATCTTGATCAACATTATTGTATGAAATTCAGAACTATAACCTGTCTTAAAAGATAAATTTTCAAACCCTGCAAAATACATATAAGCTAGATCGACAATATAGCATGAAATTGAGAAAAATAACCTGTCCTAAGCAATCAATTTTCAGACCCTACGGTGTTGCAAACTACATATAATCTAGAACAAAAGTTAAAGACATAATGAATATAAACATCAAACTAAGGCAGTCAAATATACATATGCCGTTAAGAGGACAATGTTGGAAATAGGTGTAGTGCCTCTGATACCCACAGTTTTTAGTTACAGAATCAGCAAGACTCACTGCTTAAACGACACTGTTGAAATGGATTGCAAAAAATCGAGAGAGAAACTGGCATTACCAACTTACCTTACAGCTGGGTAAAGCTAGCTTTAAAATGAAAGCAACCAATTCAGAAAATATATCAAGATTGAACATATAGAAGGAATGTACCTGTAACCCACCACATAGATCATTATTAAACTTTAGTGACCACCAACCCACCACATGCCTTTAGACATTCATTACTTATGTCCTGAACAACACACTACGGAAAATATCTGAGTACATAATAAAAATTAACCGCTTGGAAATCACACGCACAAACGATGTTAAACATGTCCATACTCATCCCTTTTCCACTACAGGACTCTGCCAGCACCCTCCATTCTGAAAACAATAAATTCAGAACGCATAAAATAGAAAGCTACACCTTAAAGAACAAGGTAACGATTCTATCAAAGGTAATACAACCAAAGGCTTTTACTCCATCAATAGTACTTCTTTCAAAGCTCACTACAAATCCATTGCTCGTCTCTTGAAGAACCAAACCACAAATCAAAGAAATGAAGGACATCCAACACTGGCGCGAATGGGTCGAAAGTGAAATTAGCAGGATATAGAAAAAAGAATTGGCAGAGATTAAATCCAGAGGTATAATAAGCCCACCTTCCACCACTTGCTTCCCTATGAGACCAAACAAACTCATTGTGTGACATGCTTTAACACCCAAATGGAATATACTTTTGAAAATGCTAAAATGATAATCTTCAATCAGCAGCACCAACGAAACAAATATTCAACCACAATCCAACATGCAGCAAATAATAGCGGCACTTCTACTTCTTGACTTTGACATCCATGTGTGATCAAAACTGAAATGATGGAAAAACAGAATTCATGCAACAAAAGTAAATCAAGATAAACAGCCATCGGCGAGTAGAAACCAAAGTCGAATACCAAGAATATAATATCAACAAATCATATACTAGGATAGCCAAATTCTTTCCACAACAAAAAACACACTTCTAGACTTCACCGAGACCCAAATCAAGTATAACCAATGAATGTTTTAAAAACTGGTTTAGACATTGAATTTAGGTTTTAAAATAATAATAATACTTTACAAAGAAAAAAATAAAAAAAATTATTATCATAAAAAAGTACAAATTGAAATAAATAACACCATCCAATAATTATAATTTAAAATTAAATTAAAATAAAAATACCAAAATGAGATAAAAAAACTTATATTATATTTTTAATAAAAAAATTATGTTAAAAAATATAAATAATTTTATTATTAAAATAAGATAAAAATTATCAAATAATTATTTAAAATTAAATTAATATAAAATAAATACTTGTCAAAATAAGATATAAACAATAAAAAAAAACTTTTAAAAAATTATATATATATATATATATATATATATATATATCTTTAATAAAAAATTATGTTAAAAAAATTATTTTAATTTTTTTTTAATCAAAATCGGTTTATCACAAGTTCTGATTTTATCTGAATGAATTTAATTAAAATACATTTATTTAGAAACGACCCGATTTTCAAAACCATTGGTGAAATGATAGCAACGAATAGCAGAAACCAAGCACCACTGAAGACAAAAAGATGACAATTGAATTCTTATGTTTGTAATCAAATCTTGATATATGAAAGGTAGTAAACTAAGAAGAAAATAGATAGTTATGAGTTGATAGCCGCTCTAGACACTTCTAATTTTGAAGCCATATACAAACTTAGAGGCACGTAAACTAAAAAGGAATCAAAACAAAAAGTTAAATAGCTAGATTGTTCATATATGCATCAGAAAATGTATGTGTAAAACAACCTTAAGCTTCACAGGATCTCGTACCAATTTTCCCATCATACCCCACATTCATTGTTTGCCAACCTTGTAATTCATAACCTCAACAAACTAATTCAAACCCCACATCACCACATACAAACTCAATGGTTTTTTATCATCGGCCCGTAAAATCAATGATTGTGGTTATGACGGGTATCAAGTTAAAAGAGATGATACTTGTGGATAACACAAATAATACCACAAGATATCAAAAGATTATCCTCCTGGACTGGTACCATGATATCCTCTCCTGCCAATTTCCAACACAATCACTGCTTCCACAACCCCCTCCCACACATCCATTGCTCGCCTTGATTACAATACACTAAAGCGATCCTATGAAATCCCTGTAAGAGCCAAGTGGAAATAACAAAATAATTCTGAAAAGCTAAAGACTCAAAAGAACAACGTAGGACCAGAAAAATGTCACCAAATAATGTACAAGGCTATATGATACACATATCTTACACTACAGTGCAAAGAAAAACAGTTCACACGCCAGTACATATAAAAGAGACTCCTAACTGACTAAATGCTTAGTCCTTAGTTGCAGAGATGTTAGCTGTCAAAATATTCAATCGAAAAGAACATATAATTAAATAAGACTCCTAACTGATTCAATACTTGGTTCTTAGTTGCAGAGATGTTACCTGTAAAAATATTCGATCAAAAAGACAATGTCAAATAAGAATTCAACTTGCTGTAAATAAATAAAAACAAATAGTTCAAAACCTGCAAACAAACAAAAACAGATAGTTCAAAACCTAGATATTCACATAAACTGTATCAAAAACTGGAGCAGAAACACAAATGGAAATTATCGAAACAGAAGTGAATGATTCAATTAAAAAATTTAATTAGAGTAACTTCGCCTAGTAATACAGTTCCAAAGAGGGATCTTCTGAGCTTTGATGAAGATGACTTTAAATTGGAAAGTATACTTTAATGTGATCCACTTTCCAAAGAGGGCTCTTACGAGGCTGTGATGAAGATGATTTTAAATTGGAAGGGATACTTTGGTGTGTATCAAACTAAATGACTAATATTGCCAATGAAAGCTCTTGTGCAGCTGCGGTGAAGAAGAATTCAATTGGAAGAGATACTTTTGTCGAATAGAATTAAATAAGTGGTAGATTTCTACAAACCGAAAAGACTATTACATCACTGCGCCGATATTCACCTAGTTGAAAAATGTTGATGCCTCTAAATACCACACAAAAAGCCCAATCCACAAATTTCACCAGGCAAGGAAAATAATGAATATAAGGACAATAAAACCTAAAGTTCCACAGGATCTCCATCACCGTTTCCACAGCTAACCCACTCATCCTTTGCCTCTCTGTAAATACAAAGAGGAAGCATGGAGAATTAAATTGAGAAAAATAATCTCTCTCAAAAGATTAATTTTCAGATCTGATGTGCTGCAAATTTCATATTCCAAGATCAATATTAAACCCTACCAAACCCCACCACAACCGTTCACACATTCATTTTTTATGTTCTGTACAAGACAAATTTCCAACAAGTATATAACTGACCACTTAGATATCACCCGCAAGATTGATTGATGTTAATTATACTCTTCCCATTCCTAGCACAAGAACTCAGACTCAGCTAGAATCTTCCACTCTGAAGACAACAAATTCACAACACATAGAATAAAAGCTGGTCCTTAAACAACAGGATAAAAATCCAATCAAAGGTAATACTTCCTCCGAAGACAATCAATAATAACACAGCTACTTTCAAAGCTCTCTACACATTCATCAAATCACCACTGCAGATAAACAACATATGTTTTGTAATCAATTCCGAATAAATCATAGAGAAGAAACTAAACAAATTGTCAGCCGCTCTAAACACACTTGGTTTTTAATCTATAACCAAATCTTAGAGACTCACTATGCTGAAAGGAATGAACATAATAGATCAAGAGCTAGTTTTGATAAATATCCGACTAGTAGCTGCTCACATGATTTCCTGTCAATGTTTCACCATCCTACTTCACATCCATTGCTTGTCATTCTTCTAAAAATTGAAGAATATTATAAACACGCCTTATTATACATAAGATACGATGAATTTATAAAATCAAAAATTCAAATACAAACGTATACGTAGGTGACCCGTAGCATCATGAAACAAATGCCAACACCTCTGCAGAATAACAAATTTATCAATCTTAAGATCACAGATCATGTCCAGAGAACTTAATAATATATGAAAATAACAGAAGGGAAACTCATAGAAGAAATATGGCTATGGCGTTGCTGACAGCAGTTTTAAACTCCATAGCTTTTTAGTATTACCCACAATCTGGCAAATAAATCTCAAGAAACAGGGAGCATCGGAAAAGGAATGAACACAAACAGTTTAAAACCTAGATTTGATAGATCTGGGTCATCAAATAAAGAACTAAAACACAAACCGTTCGACACGAAGATGTCATAGATATCTGTCATCAAATAAAAACTTTACTATTTCAACATGCTTCACTTGTCTTTCCCTGTAAAACCCAATAATTTCATGAAAACTATATACTTCTCCAGTTAGTGAGGGTAATTCTTGCCTACAAATACTTTAGCAATGCCACAGATTCCTCCCTGCAGAACATGCTGATTATTGTTTTTATTTTTATTTTTCCAGACGTAAGGTGCTCATTATACAAAGGAAATAAATCACATTCAAATGCGCTGCTACTACGACTATCAAAATATAAAGAAGTATTGAGTATCAAGAGTAGTTTCTCCTATCCAACTCATTATGCAAACCTATACAAATGTGCTTCTACTACGAATAGCCGAATATAAAAGTATTGAGAATTAAGAGTAGTTTCTCCAAATCAAGAATCCAGATCAATAACAAATTAAATATGACTAACGTTTCGTTTCCTAATACTTGAAGGTTCTAGTGCCCAGAAACAAATCCTAATCCCAAACGATTGTTGTTACAAATGGGATATCCAATTAAAATGGGAATAAACTTGTAGATAATACAAAAAAGGTACCATGTAACAGTACAAGAACCGCGCAACCTCATACTCATCAAGACAAAATTGGGTTAAATAAATGCCCCGCAGAAGATGCTGAAGGAAATAAAATCCCCTATTCCACGTGTGCTGGTTGCAATTATGAGAAGAAAATATAAAAAAGTATTGAGTAGTTAAGAGTAGTTTCTCCAAATAAAGAATAGAGATCATAGAGCAAATTAAATGCAACTATCATTGCACTTCCAAATACCTGAAGGTTCTACTGCCCTCAAACAAATCCTATTCCATTCCAAAATAACTGTTATGAAAGAAATAACCAATTAAAAGAGCAGTGTAGATAATAGAAAAAGGTACCATGTACGACTGCAACAGCAATTCTCCAAACCGCAGCACAACCTCATACAAACCCTATAGAAGAAGATTGAAAGTTCAGAACGATGACATAAAAGTTGAAAATAAACTTTAGTTTGCAGGACCAAATCTATAAGTCAGGAATGACCCCACAGAATTTTAAAATATTACTGTCCACCAAAACCACTTGTTTGCAAAACCCCTCACACACTCATTGCTCATCTTCATTACAACGCACAGCGACCATGGTTTGTATGACATCCCTGTAAAGCCCGACATGATGTAACAGAATAGTTTCAAAAACGCTAAAAATTCTGTAAGCAATTGAGGGAATAGGAAATATATACAAAAACCAGAACCCAGAAAAACATCACCATATCATGCACAAGGCTTGTGTGATGCAAGATGATACACAATTCTAACACCACACTGCATAGAAAACGTGTTTCACAATTCAGTACATAAGTTTCTTGATCAAATTCCGACAATTAAATAATAATTCAAACATGTTGAATGCTTAGTTCTTAGCGCAAAGCTATCCGAGTATTCAATCTGAGAGAAACCTCAAGTGAAGAATGTGCGTGCTGCAGAAAAATAAATGCAAATGGTTCATCACCCAGGTACAGTTTTAATTAAATATATATCAAAGACAGAACAAGAATCCCAAATGGGGAGATATTTGAAACAAAGGTGAGAAGAATTTTACGCAACAGATGACCATTGGTTTTAAAAAATCTAATTACAATAATTGCACAATACTGTCCGCATAGTATTCCAATTTCAAATAGAAGCTCTTATGCCGCTGTGAAGTATATGATTTTCTATTAGCAGTGATCGAGTAAGTATCCCTTCAGACATTCATTATTTACGTTTGGTACACGACACTAGGAAAAACATCCTAGAAGTATATAATACAAACTAATCACATAAATATCACTCGCAAGGACGATGTTAAACAGACTTAATCATACTCGTTTGCATTCACAACACAAGAACTCAGACCGCAGAACCCTCCACACTGCAAACAACAAATTCAGAACGGACAGAAAAGAAAGATAGATCAACGAACATGGCAGGATTCAAATAAAGGTAATAAACCAAAGGCTTTACTCCGAAGTCAATCAAAGCTTGCTACATATTCATTGCTTGTTCCCCTGTAGCTGCCAAACTAAAATTACTAACAAATCAAGGAAAAAAGGCGAAAATGATACAAACCAAAGGATATAAAAAAAAAAAACCAAAAATGCAAAATTACCAAACCATGTAATACGAAAGTCTAATTTCGTCCACTAGTTGACTTCTCCATGAGACTCAGGTGAAATGATAATGCTGGGGAGTAAAAACGAAAGATCACTGCAGAGAAACTGATAATTGAATTCTTAGGTTCCGAAGGAATAAAGAGAACAATCTAAGAAAAACTGTGTTATTATGGGTAATCCATAACCATTTTATGAAAAGGAATCAACACCAAAGGATTTTATTGAACATGGTAAGGATTCAATCACAGGTAATACCACCAAAGGCTTCACTCAGGAGTCGATCTATAGTAACACAACTGCTTGCAAAGCTCACTACACATTCATTGCTTGTTCCCCTGTAACTGCCAAACTAAAATAACCAAGAAATCAAGGAAACAGAACACAAGTGAAAATAATCCAATCCGAAAGACAAAAACCAACAACACAAAATCACCAAAACCATGTAAGAAGACGGCCAAATTTCTTCCACTAGTTGACTTCACCGTGAGACCAAGATCAAGCATAACTAATTGGTGAAAAGGAATGAAGGCACACTTAAAAATGTTTGATCTAGGTCATCAAACAAATAACTATAACACAAACAACTCAAAACCTTTAGATTTGATAGATCTCCATCAAATAAAGAACTACATTATTTCCACATCCGTTGCTTGTCTCCACTATAAAGACAAAGAATAGATAGATTTCAACCTACAAGTATAAAAGTATTGAGTAATTAAAGTAGTTTCTCCAAATTGGGAATGCAGATACCAAAGAAACTAAATGCGATTAACATTTCATTTCCAGCTACCTGAAGGTTCTAGCTCCCTCAAACAAATCCTATTCCACAATAGTTGTGGTTACAAAGGGTACCAAGTTTAAAAAAAAATGATACTTGTAGAGAATGCAAAATGGTACCATGAAGCGTAACAGTCATATAAAGCTTACTAAAAATATAAAAAGATTGTAGCAATATTACTTTCCACCAAACCACTGCTTCCAAAATTCCTCGGACACATTCATAGCCCGCCTTCATTACAACACACTACCGCCCATATGAAATCCCTTATCCCTGTAAGGCGGAATTGGAAATAAAAGAATAATTTTGAAAACGCTAAAAACTCGATAATCGATGAAGGAAATAGGAAATAAATAGAAGCACTAAAATCCAGACAAACATCACCAAATTCTGTACGAGGCTCGATGTAATGCAAAGTGTTAACACAATTTTTGACACAGCACTGAATTTAAAACAAGTTAACATATTCAGTACATACGTTTCTTGATCAAATTCAGACAATTAAATAACTGACTAAACTGATTAAAAGCTTAGGTGTCAATAGAAGAGTTGTCCCAATATTTAATCTGAGAGAAATCTCGGGTAAAGACTGTACTGCCAACAGAATCTATTGTCCAGCTGCGATGAAAACGGTTACAATTAGAAGGGATCGTAAGGAATCAGAATAAATTGAGTAGCAGAATTGTTCAAACCAAAAATATTAAATCAACAAAGTCAAAGTCCCCGGCCACAGTTGACTCATATTTATCTAGTTCACAAATGCTGCTATCTCTAATACTCTTAGAGTGCATGTTACAATCACAAAACGCGGACTCCAAACGCCAGGCAAATAAGTAAAGGCAAGGATAATAATGAATTTAAGGACAGTAAAACCTGAAGTTCCACAGGATCTCCTTCCTCTATTTCCACAGTCTACCCCATCCTTTGCCTCTTTGTAAAGGCCAAGAGAAGCATAAAGAATTAAATTGTGAAAAAAGATCTTTCTCACAGGATTGATTTTCAGACCCTACGGTGCTGCAGAATAAATAAACCCTAGATCAACAATATGAAACCCTTCTAGTAATAAACATTGATAAGACAATGTTGGAAATAGGTGAATTACAGTGCCTCTGATACCCACAGTTTAATTTTCTCTCTAAAACCCACATGTAGTTTCTGGTTAAGCCTCACACAGCAGAAACGACAAAGTTGAGATGCATTCCAGAAAATAGAGACGGATTTAGCCAGCTTTAAGCTGAAAGCATCCAGAGAAACAAATCAAAATCAAAGCTGCATAGAAACCAATCAAAATCCTTATGTGTGGTAGAGGAAACACATAAAAAGAAATTAGGTTATCCTGATCTGCTAGGCTTTCTAGACCCTTGTTAAGTTTTAAGATGCTCCACTGGCAAAATAAATCTCATCTCGGAGACTCGACAACATGCTGAAACTGAATGAACACAAACACCAAAATTAGAAAGATCTTCATCATCAAATTAGCCAGACACGAATAAAAGCACAAACGTAAGGGTGACAAAACTCCACTTCACACGGGCCTCCAACAACATGCATCCACTGATTGCCTCCTTGTAAAGGGAAGAGGATGTATAGAAACTAGAAAAGACCGAATTCATAAACTCAAGGATTCAAAAAGCAATCGAGAATATCGTAACCGATACCGCTGCAGAGAAACAGATAACAATTCAATCCTTATGTCCAATGATCGAGTCCAGAGAAACTAAACGATAGAGAGGAATAAAACTCAAAAAGAATAACTTAGGTTATCTGAGCCGTTAGCCGGGTTCAACACCTATGTCCAAGCAAATCACAAACACCACAAATTTCTCCCTAAACCCTAATCAAAATCACGTTGATAGATCGCAAACACCGTACAATTCCTCAAACCCTAGGAAACATCTTGATCGAAAAGAGAACAAGCAAAAAGAACAACCATCGCCAAACGCCAAACCAGAACAACAGATAAATAATCACGAACAGATAGCTACGACGAACAAAGTATTAAAAAAGCTACGTTGACGAGAAGTAAGTTGGACCCCAAGGGTTTATATAGAAAGAGGGAGTCAAGATTGACGGTTGAGATTATGCGGTAGGTGAAAAATCTAACGGTGCAGATGCAACATATCGTTTTCCTTTTGAGGCTAACCGACTTAAAATCGACGCGGTGACAGCTCATTGATGATCTAGAACCAACTATTTAATTATTATTTTAGATTTTTGCTATCTTTAAATATACTATAATAATATTATGTTTACTTTATTAAGAGATATTTTATAATCATTTTTGTAGTCTAGATAAAATTATATTTTAAGATTAGTTTAAGTTTCATTTTAATTTTTATAATTTTAAACTTCATATTAAAAGAAGAAGAGCTCGATTAATTAGAGCATAATACGATAGTTAATTCTCTTTTTTGTTTCTTACTTAGATGTACATTCTAGAATATATGAGCTGTAAATAGTACAGAAATATGCTTTATTCTCTCTCCTATATAAGTTGTAATCATTGGTCTGATGCAATATAGAAAATTCATTCCAATCATTTTCTCGTATTCCTTTTTTTTCTTTTATGGTATCAAGAGCTTTTCAAAGATTCTATGTCTACCAGCTTTGATTCTGATCATGAGGAAACATCTCCTCCACCTCCTCCCTTTATCGACCCTAGCCAACAACCTTCTATTGGTCACACCAGCGATGTCTGCTATCAGAAACAAGGAAACGTCGTTCCTAAGTGTGAACATTGCACGCGATACGGGCATACCATGGATGTTTGCTACGTCAAATTCGGATATCCACCAGGTCACCCAAAATATCCGGGTCGACCTCGCCTTCCAAACAAGATTGGAACTTCCGGAGGTGGCGCCGCTGTCAACCACATCACTGGTGAAGGAAAACAAACCCTACATGGAGAAGAACATAACGATGGGTCATTTACAGTACCCAGTCCCAACATCACACAGGCCCAATTCCAACAGCTGATGGCTCTGCTTCCAGTTTCCTCTTCAAACCAATTGGCTGACATTTTCACCAAAGCTCTCCCACCTCGCCTTTTCACTGTGAATTTATCCAAGCTGCAGTTAGTTGATATCTACCTACCTCCAGCTTGTGGGGGGCTAAAAGAAGAAGAGCCTGATTAATTAGAGCATAATACAGTAGTTAATTCTCTTTTTTGTTTCTTACCTAGATGTACATTCTAGAATATATGAGCTGTAAATAATACAGAAATATGCTTTATTCTCTCTCCTATATAAGTTGTAATCATTGGTATGATGCAATACAGAAAATTCATTCCAATCATTTCCTCGTATTCCTTTTTTTTCTTTTACATATATTATACAGTAGTTTGATGTATTTTTATTAATACTAAATTTTTTCATCTTCTATATCTTTTAAGTATTATTAGCCACACAAAATTTCAAAGCATTGACTCAGATATTTTGTTAAATTTTGGGAATAAAAACTTACCATCGAGTTTTTGTAAAAGAAAAAGTAAAAACCGACGTCGTTTTGCTTTGTCCTCGAGCCTCCTCTCTGAACGTTGAACCAAAACTATCGAAGGGTTTAAGCCGCAGGGTGCAGAGCACCATAACACCTTTGCAACCATCTCCGTTCGCTTCGAATCGGGTAATACTTTTCACTCTGATTCGGTTTTTGTGTTGCAGGTTGTTACTTCATACTAGTCTCTCGATACTCTCTATATGCAACCAACCATGTATTTTCTAGCTCCTTCCACTTTTAATCACTAAACCCTCACATTTTCATTTCGAGACAGACAGATTCAGGTTCAATATAAGAAAAGAAAAAAACAACAGTTTCATGGCGTAATAGTTTAATTTCAAATATAAATGTTGCCCATTGATTCCTTGTCTTTTTTCTGTTTTCCAGCCACATTTTGTTTGATTTCCTAAGTCACATGAGCTTTTATTTTTAACTATAAATATGTCATGAATTTTAAGAATTTTATATTGTTTAGAATTTATAAGCATATAATGCAAATTGTATAATAATGTTGGAGTCAGTCTCCTCGCACTACCATTCATGATTGATAACTATGGATGTGTGTCTAGTTAGAAGATAGGCTGGAATTGGGCTCCAGGTGGGAGAGACTAGACACTCTAAAAACTGTATATGACTGAATTTTTGGGCCCATTTGAAAAATCCTTTTCCATAGGCATTTCTAAAAGAGAAAAAATAAGAATGAAAATGAAATCAAAATCTTCATAAGCTAAAATTTACTTATGTATTAGTTAAAAATCAGATTTTGGAGGAGCAGGAGCTGGTACGGAATAACTTCTATAAATTAACTCATGTATAAACTAATTTTAATTTTTGAGAATCCGATTTTATTTTCTTCTCTCCTGAAGCTGTTTCTAGGGAAGTGTCCGAATAAATCTATTATCATGATTATTAACTATGCAAAGGTAGACTTGGGCTGGGAACTGGAGAGACTAGACACTGTCGAAAATCATTGTTCACAGAATATACTGGGATAAGAATTCCCTAAATACTGTCTTCCTTTTAGTATATCTTGTTTTGCTGGTAGCTTATTAATTATTGATCGTGTGTGAGAATTGAGATTGAACTAGAGAGAGAGTGGATTGGAACATAATTCATTTAGAGTAAGCATAACTATGCCTTCTTTGAAATCCTATTTTATACAGCTTTATTTTGAAGAAGCTTATACCTTATCTGATGTTAGGACTAGCCTGGTTTTTGACTTCATCCTACCATTTGTGTCTTTTCTCTTTGTTCCCCTCGTCATTGTTAATATTGCTTTTTGTGAACACTAACAAGGAATATTGCATGTCACTAGTTAAATGATTTGTTATCTGCACCCCTTGTTTTTATCTGAAACATTTAACAAAATATATCACCAATTTTTCTTGGTCAAAACTACAGTTACAACTCCAGTTTTGACTATGTTCTTCATGCAGAAAACTCTATTGCATGCTTTACACTGTAGAATTTTAACAAGTTGTTGGTTATTCTGTAATTAGTTTTAGATTTTGAAAAAAGTATTCTTAAGATGTCCCTTATTGGCAAGGAATATGGTCAGAATACTCTTTATAAGCAAGCATTGGAAAAATCTCCTCCTTCAAGCTAGCTTTTCAAAGTGAGTGAGTCCGGTTTGTTTCTGATATGGTATATGATATCTAATCTTAATGTGGGGTCTTCCTCAGATTTCCAGTGCAGCAAACACTCTCAGTGTCTAGTCCTTGGTGAGGGAGGTGTCCCATTGAATTTTGAACTTGATAGAGGAATTTGTGGTGCTGCTGAATTTGGCAAATTAGAGGTGTTTTCTAAAGCTAATATGTGCATTGACTAGCTGATAGACAAACTGGACAGTTCTTCTACCTTTAATAAACTGATTATTTAGTTGTGTGTTCTGATGACAGTGAAAAACAATGAGGAAGCTAAAGTTTCACGAGAAGAAGCTTTTGAAGGGTGGTGACTGCAGAGGGAGGGGGTGACTGCAGCAACCACCACCACCGAGAGGAACATGAATATGGGGAGAAGAAGAAATCAACACTACCAGGGTCACTAAGACATTTGAAGGGAGAGGTGTTAGAGGAATTCCGACAATGCGTGAAGAAGGTCGAGTTACCCATGTTCGACGGTGAGGATCCGGCGGGGTGGATCTCACGCGCCGAAATCTATTTCCGGGTGCAAGACACTCATCCAGAGGCTCAGGTGAGCTTGGCTCAGCTCTGTATGGAGGGGTCTACTATCCATTTCTTCAATTCATTGCTTGATGAGGATGAGGAGATGACTTGGGAACAATTGAAACGTGAGTTAATGGATAGATATGGTGGGCTAGGGGAGGGTGACGTGTTCGAACAGTTGGCGTCGCTGCAACAAGTGAGAAGCGTGGACGAGTATATTGAACAATTTGAGAGGTTGACTGCTCAGGTGAAGAGACTACCAGATGACCAGTACTTCGAGTACTTTGTACATGGTTTGAAAGAGAATATTCGAGGAAGGATCCGTTCACTGAGGGCCCTAGGACCCATATCCAGATCCAAAATGTTAAACGTGGCAAGAGCGGTGGAAGCAGAGTTTCAAGGGATCCGCCCAGGTTGGGGAACAGTGACTCGCAAGGAGGTAGGAAATGGGCCATTTCACCCAAACAGGCCCAATTTAGGTTTGCAAAACAAAGGAGTTAGAGGAACAGGTTGGGCCCAGTTTCGTGGAGGAAGAGAGCAATTTGAAGAAGGAAATCTAATGAGAGGAGGGGGATTTGGGCTAGCTCAACAATTTAGGTTCAACAAGAATGTAGAAGGGGAAAGTGGATCTAGCCCTCGTAGTAGTGGATCACGGGGTGACAGAGGAGTCAGACACTTATCTTTTCAGGAGATCACAGAACGAAGAAAAAAGGGACTATGTTTCAAGTGTGGAGGTAAATTCCACCCAATGCATCAATTGCCAGATCGCCAGTTGCGCGTGATGGTGTTAGACGAAGAGGAAGAGATAGATGATGAACCTACCCAAAGCACCTTTGAAGTTGAGGAAGAGGAGAGGGTTGATGGAGAATGTAGTGTGATTGATTTGGGAAGTTTGGAAACTAAGGAAGGCCAGCAGTTCCACACTCTGAAACTAAGAGCAACCATTCAAGGAGTCCCAGTGTTAGTATTGGTGGACAGCGGAGCCACGCACAATTTCATATCGAGGAAATTGACTCAAGCAATGGGGTGGAAGACTGTTGACACAAGGGGGATGAGTATAAAGCTGGGAGATGGGAGTAAAACGGTAGCTCGGGGAAAATGCGAGGCTGTGGAAATGGAGTTCGGAGGGCTCAAAGTAACTATCGATGCCCACTTGTTCGAGTTAGGGGATATCGATGTGGTTTTGGGCATGTCTTGGTCGTCTACCATGGGAGAGATGATTATTGATTGGGGTAAGAAAACCATGAGGGTAGTAAGAAACGGAGTGTGGGTGAATTTGAAGGGAGAGGACCAAGAATCCCAAACTGCGTTTCAGAGCCTGTTTATTGAGAGGCGTACATGGATGGGGGGCATGTTGATGTCCACAGATCTAAAGTTTGCTTCTGGAAATGTCATTGAAGATGCTAATTCGGTTCTGACTCTTCAACAGAGAAAAAAATTGGAGTTAATGTTGTTGAAATATGAAGTGGTATTCCAAGAACCACAAGGAGTGCCCCCAACAAGGAGTAAAGAGCATATGATAGTGTTACGTGAAGGAGAGAGACCAGGTTAACGTGCGTCCGTATAGATATCCCCATCATCACAAGGATGAGATAGAAAAACAAGTCGAGAGAAATGTTGAGCATGGGTATCATCGGACCAAGTCGAGCCCGTTTCGAGCCCGGCAATTCGGTTAAAAAGAAAGACGCTACTTGGAGGATGTGTGTTGACTACCGTGCTTTGAATAAGGCTACGGTCCCGATAAATTTCCAATACCGGTGATAGATGAGCCGCTTGATGAGGTTCATGGGGCAGTTTTTTCTCTAAGCTCGGACTTAAAATCCGGGTACCACCAAGTACGTATGAGGGAGGAAGATGTGCATAAAACGGCGTTTAGGACCCATGAAGGCCATTACGAGTACTTAGTTATGCCCTTCGGGCTTATGAACGCTCCTTCCACATTCCAATCCTTGATGAATGATGTTTTCCGTGACATGTTGAGAAAAGGGGTGCTGGTGTTTTTCGACGATATTTTGATCTATAGTGGGAGTTGGGAAGAGCATCTGAAACAGCTTAACCATGTACTACAGAGGCTGCAACAACATCAATTGGTGGTCAACAAGAAGAAGTGCCAGTTTGCTCAGAGATCCATTGAGTATTTGGGCCATGTGGTCTCAGCCCAGGGGGTGGCGATGGATCCAGGGAAGGTGGAGAGTGTCAAACAGTGGCCCAGCCCAAAAAATGTCAAAGGAGTGCGTGGTTTTTTGGGGCTAACGGGTTATTATCGGAAATTCATACGGGACTATGGAAAAATTGTTGCAGGTAGCATCAATTGTCCTGTGACGAAGGTCAGGTGGGCCGAGTCACAATTGAATCGTGGCGCTTGGGCTGTTAAAGTAAAAAGAGTTGCGCTCTGACTAATGGCTATAGCTTTTGGCCTAGTGGTAAGCGCTCGATCCTAACAATTGGTATCAGAGTCAAGGTCACGAGTTCGATTCCTAGTGGACAATTGTTGAATCCTAACAATTGGTATCAGAGTCAAGGTCACGAGTTCGATTCCTGGTGGGCAATTGTTGAGGGGGAGATTGTTGCAGGTTGCACAATTGTCCCGTGGCAGAGGCCGGGTGGGCCAAGTCACAATCCAAGAGTGGGATACCTTGTAGGACAATTGATGAGGGGGAGATTGTTGCAGGTAGCATCAATTGTCCTGTGACGAAGGTCAGGTGGGCCGAGTCACAATTGAATCGTGGCGCTTGGATTGTTAAAGTAAAAAGAGTTGCATTCTGACTAACGGCTATAGCTTTTGGCCTAGTGGTAAGCGCTCGATCCTAACATGAAGAGCCATTGAGGTTGATTGGTGATGGTATAGTAACGTTTTCAATTGCAAGGATTCACCTTTCTGGTCTTGCAGCTGCATAATAATGGTCAAATTATAATTTAGACTGTCACGCTTGTGTTTTACATCTCTTGCCTGTTTTTCCATTCCTCAAATGGCAGATATTCTAATCAAACAGATAGCTATTATTACTTTCACAACCTACACTCTATGCAAGGAAGTTGAACATACACATTCCAGCTTTTGACAAGTGTTACAAGTATCTGATTCTTAACTAGTTATCAGTTGATGTAGTTAGTTAGCTAGTTAATACGTCTAAATCTGATATATCTGATTAGATTGGTTCCTTTTTCCAGTTCAGTTACAATAGTTACAATCCATCCATAAAAGCAAAGCTTCTAAACAAGTAGGAATGAGTGATGGAACAAGTTCAATCGGATTCACACCAAAGACAAATTCTGCATGTCTTTCATTTTCAATTTTTGAGTTAACATAATATATGTTTCTGCCTACGTGTCTCATATTTGCTTCTTCTAAAAACTTAAAACTCAATCAGAAGTAGGGGTAATGACAGCAGAAGTAGGAAACAACCAGTGATCATACAACACGGAGTTCTAGTGGTAAGTGGGAAACTCTACATTATCTATATCTAACATTAATGTGTCGTAAATATAATGTAAAGTTTACGTGTTTGTTAGTATTTAGGATAAACAGTTTCTCCAATGCTGTGGTAATTTTCAACATTCAAAACTCGAAAGGTTTATGTGACAAAAAGGGTGGCGTTTCCGCGTCTGTCACATCATAACAATGAGTTTTTTTTTTTTTTTTATGCTATTTTAGATAAAGGTGACAAATTACGTGATGCTCAAATGTGTGGTTGCTTAACCCATTATTATAAGTTACACTTTCTTATGTGACGTTACAATTAAGCAACCGAAAGTGCTTGAAAAAAAATCATCAGAATAGATGATTTTGGAAAAAGGGTGTTTTGTATTAATCTCCTCCAACTCTTTTCTCAATCAAATGAATAAATGAATAATCTTTATATATGTTAAATTGAAGACGAAAAAACAATTTTACTTTACTCTTTAATTAAAGCATGCATTTCATCTAATTAAATGTGGTTCTCCAGCTGTTGAATTCCGCGTTACATGAACTTGATTTCCTTCATATATCTTTCAAAGTAATGCTTCCTAGGATATTATTCATGATGTTTCATTATGACTTTCGCAACAAATTTTCATGATTATTTTTCCTTTTCTTTTTCTTTTTCCTTTTGTGTTACTTTTTGGTATACTCCCACAAAAATTAACCATAATCCTAAAAGTGATTCTTTTCATATTATGAAATATGAAGAAGACATAAATAACCTTTTTTTTTTCTTTTTCAATCTAACACTCAAAACACACGAGAGTCATGATGCGTGTGAATAATTTTATTCTTCTCACTAAATAAAAAAAAAGTATTAAATATATTTTAATATTTCCTTGATAGCTTTATGCTTATAAAATTCAACAAACTAAAAAAATCTATGCACAGTTTGAATTATCAAGCAATGATAGTAACTCCCACTCCTAGTGTCATGGCTTATAGATTTAGATTATGCAGTTCTGTCACGCGAATTAACAAAAGTTTTGTTTCTTCCCAACCAAGATAGCATAGACACATGATCCCCACTATATGGAGAGTGCACTTTAAGATTTAGAAAATGTTGACTTTAAATTTTACTATACTCATCAAGATCAGTTCCATTGAGGATTTTACAAGGGGTTTAAACCTTACCATTTCTATTCTAACTTGTGACTTCTGTTCATATTTAAATTCTAACACCGTCAAGGAAGAATAGTATCCCAATTTCATTTAAGAAATTAAAATATTAACTTCTGCTTTAAACAACACGAGACTTATATCGGAACAAAAGATATATTTCATTATTCTTTGTATTGTTTAAAAATAAAGTTCATAAAAACTAAATAGTAAAAGTGTTTTAGGGTAATTTAGTTGAAGTTAAAGGATGATTGATGATGGATGCAGGATGGTATGACATGGCTTCTGAACCCTCCAGAGCAAGACCTACCTTTGATTTTAGCTGATAATGGCTTTGATGTGTGGATTGCAAACACCAGAGGAACCAGATTTAGCCGCCGACACATCTCATTGGACCCCTCTAGCCCGGTTGGTCCTTTTTTGTTCTTTTCCTGCTTTGAGATTATGCTATCTTGTGTTTTGTGCTAAATTTTCCTTAAAAATGTGGACTTATTATATTATGTTCCTAACATATAAAATTTTCCTTTATATGTTAGATTGTATGGGATTGGGCACTGTCTGTGGATGATCAGACAATGAAAGTTGTGCAAGAAGCTTTGACGCATTCACAAATTGAGAATACGGACATACCTTCCTCCAGTGGTGCGTCATGTGACTTGCAACAACTTTTATCGGACCAGCGCATATGGAGATCTAAAACAGAAGAAAATCAAAAAAGGATCATTCAACTTGAACGTGAAGTTAAAATTTTGAAAGAACAAATCGGGATTCACATGAATAAGTCATCGATAGAGAACTGTTTATATTAGATTCGTTGGGCCATGATAATAGATCACGAAAACCAATTGATAGAGCTATGGTAAACATTTGTTTTAAGTTGTTTACCTAGGTAATATAGTTAATTCAGATGATGCAGACTATCTCCATGTAACAGAGAGTGTATATTGAGAACCACAGTTGTACAAAATACATTTAATTACTACCAGATTTATATTTTACGAACATATGAAGATGAAGATAACAGATAACTTCATGCTTAATAGTTGTAAAGAATGCGCTTAACAAAAAACAGATTGAAATTTGCATGTCACGTCTCATTCAAGTTCAGCCTTGGCCACAGACGAATTGTCCAATGCAGTTAGCCACATACTGTAACATGGATAACCACATATTTGAATCAGTTGCCGCTCGACCGAGAACAACGTCGCTTGAGCGAGAAACAACCCTTGTAAGGGTACCTCGCTCAAGCGAAGATATTTTCGCTTGAGCGACTATTGGACGTAAACGTAACGTCCAACGCAGGTAGCCACATAATATGACATGGGTCACCACATATTCGAATAACGTGTCGCTCGAGCGCTAATAACGTCGCTTGAGCGAGACCGAACCCGAGAGTCTCCATTGTTTGAAGTACCGTTGCTCGAGCGATGATGTTAGAAAAGTAGTTTTAGATCAAGAGGGGGGGTGAATTGATCTTTTGAAAGTTTTTCGCAAATCTCAGATTATCTAATTCGAAAATTAAGTTTCTAAAAATCTTTTTGAATTACCAAGCAATCAAACAATATTAGGCGCAGCAACTGAAATTAAAGAGAGGAAGGTTAAGAAAGATTTCACCGGTATTTTATACTGGTTCACCCAATACCAGGGCTACGTCCAGTCTCCAGCCAAATTCCAGCTGGGTTCCACTAGAATAGATGTTTTACAGACTCAACAATCTTACACCTACTCTAACACAAGAACCAACTTCCAGTTCTTGCACTCAACCTTTCCACCAAGAACCAAATTCCAGTTCTTGGAAACCTCTGCAACCAAATTCCAGCCGCAGAGAACCTAGTACCCAAATTCCAGGCACCACACAGTACAAGAACCAAATTCCAGTTCCTGTACTCAACCTCTCCACCAAGAACCAAATTCCAGTTCTTGGAAACTTCTACAACCACCTACCAGCTGCAGAAAACTTGTACCCAAATTCCAGGTACAACACAATACAAAGAAATGAAAAGCAATTGAAAAGAAGAAACTTAGAAAGCTCAAACCGGATTACGCTTATCCACTGTAAGTTCCTCCTTCAAAGAATGCAATAAGCCTCAAGAAAGATTTCAAAAGAAGTTCACAAAACAGTTGCGAATCTTTCTTGGAAAAGAATGCTAACAGTTGCTTGAATTGATTGCTTTGGATGTGTAAAAACTGATGTTCAATCACTTTTTAAAAGTTTCAAGCAAAACTGTTTTTAAAGAGAATTTTCAAAAATTGCTGCATTAATTAATCTGTTGAAAGTTTGTTTTAATCTGTTGAAATAGCCGTTATAATCTGTTAAAAGTCCTTTCAACCCATTAATGCGTTCTTGTTTCTTTAACAGAATGGTTTTAGTTGATACAACCATGTTTATATCAGTTAAAACATTTTACAAACATTTTCTGAGAGTGATTCAATCGATTGATTCCCGTTTTAATCGATTGATTTACTTTAAAACTTTCTCATAAAACTTTTCAAGTTATTTTAACTGATACAAAGAAGTTTTAATCGATTAAAAACCTGCACAGAATTTTTCTAAGTTGTTTTAATCGGTTGAAACGCGTTTTAATCGATTGAAATTCTGTACAAAGATTTTCCAAGTTATTTTAATCGATTGAAACTCTGTACAAAAATTTTCAAGTCATTTTAATCGATTGAAATTCGTTTTAATCGATTGAAATAAGTCTGATAGGTCATAATCCAATTCTGATCGATCATAACCAACTCTGATCGGTCATAATTTCATTCTGATCGATCATCCTGACTTCCAAAGTGGTTTTAATCGATTGAAACGTGTTTTAATGGATTAAAATAAATCTGATCGCTCATTTTTAAAGTCTGATCGATTATATTTCTTTCTGACCTGTCATATTCGGATTCTAATCGAACATCCTGACTTCCAAAGTAGTTTTAATCGATTGAAACGTGTTTTAATCGATTAAAATAAATCTGATCGCTCATTTTTAAAGTCTGATCGATTATATTTCATTCTGATCTGTCATACTCGAATTCTAATCGGTCATAAAGGGTTTTAATCGATTAAAAGAAGTTTGTATCGATTAAAATACTGTAAAAACACTTCTTTACGCATTTTAAGTGATTTTAATTGTTTCTTTTAAAACTATATCAGTTAAAAACATTGTTAAGAAAGTTCTGTGTCAAAATGCTTTTGTTTGATTTGTTTAAAACTATTTTTGAGGCATTTTGCAAATTGAGTGAAGGAGCTTCATGCAGTGGAAAAGGTAAAGTGGTTTTACCTAAGCTTTCTGTTAAGACACACTAATTCTTCAGCTCCATTCTTCTGAGTGACTTGTTTGACTGTTGCAGAGTTGACCTTTGACTTTATCTTTGACTTCATCAAATCACTGAGATCTATGCTAGTATCACTTTCAGATGATACCTAGCTTGAGCGACTGTTAACCTATCAGGAAACGTCCAACGCAGTTAGCCATATAATCTAACTTGGTTGACCACATATAAGAATAACATTTCGCTAAAGCGAGTGCACCGTCGCTTGCGCGAGACAGAACCCGAGAGTACCCTTGTTTGAACGCATCTTCGCTCAAGCGATGACTCCATCGCTTGAGCGACAATTGAACCACAGACCACAGACCTTAGATAGCGGTTTCTAAGAACCGCTTTTAAAAAGAATATATTATATGTAGTTAACATAGCGGTTGGCGAAATAACCGCTATAAAAAGTCATATATGTAAAAGTGATCGACTATAATTGCATAATAATCGATCATAACTGTGAACCCGAGGGTCCCCTTTGGTTAAGGTTCCATCGCTCAAGCGATGTCATCCTCGCTTGAGCGACTGGTGAACCACATACGAAACGTGCTACGCAGTTAGCCATCTAATAAATCTTGGTTCACCACATATAAGATTCAACTGTTGCTCAAGCGATTGTATAGTCGCTTGAGCGCCACTAGTCACGAAGCGACCTTAGATAGCGGTTACTGAGAACCGCTTTTAAAAATATATATTAGATAGCTGTTGACCGTTAACCGCTGTCTTACGTATGTTAATAATCGATTATAACCTAAAATAATCGATCATATTATCGCATTTTTCTAATGTCGCTCAAGCGAAACTCACATCGTCGAGCGACGCCAACTGCTAAGAATGGGGATTATCGGGTTGTGTTTCGCTTGAGCGACAGGATTATCGCTCGAGCGATATCCGATTCAAACATGTGGTCGCCCAAGTTACATTATGCGGCTAACTTTGGGATTCTTGTGTTGTATTTCGCTTGAGCGACACTAGGCTCGGCAAGTGGCGCGGCAAGTGAAGAGTGAGAACGATGGCGGAGCTGACACGAGACGGAGGGTCATTTTCCGGTTTGGGGAACGTCGCGGGAATGGATAATAAAATTATAAATTATCTTTATATTTATAGTTCTGAAAATATCTTCATGTTTTATGGGAACTGGGCTAGAGCCCAGTAGCTGGGGCTCAAGGTGAGGCCCAATATAATCCCCAAGCTTGCGCACACCAAGTATTTGATTACTTTCCTTTCGTTGTTTTTGAGAGGAACTAACTAACTTGTCACCGCGATGAGGATCTACGAAGAGTTGAGAGAGATAGTGAAGATTCAGAAGTTCCGAAGATTTGTGTCGTATACTGGGTTCTACTGCTTCGCGACGCTCATAAGCTACGCTTACGTCAGCAATACGACAAGGGCTGGTTACTCTAGAGCCGATCAATTCTACGCGTCGTACCCCGCTGGTACCGAGCTTTTAACGGACACTACCAAGGTATTTTCTTTCGCATAATGTAATCAATCTGAAAATTAGAGCATGTTGTTTTTACCAAAAGTGTGATTTTGGTGTTCGAAATTTGTTTCAGTTGTACAAAGCTGCACTTGGAAACTGCTTCGAAGTTGAAGAGTGGGGTCCGTTTGAGTACTGCATCATGGCGAAACACTTCGAGCGTCAAGGGAAGTCGCCATATGCTTATCATGCGGTATGATGCTCACATGCATGCATATGATGCCGAAGGGCGTATTATGAATTGCTTTAACTTTAACTTTTGCATGAATGCTACTGCAAAGAAGAAGATTCTTATTGAATTGGGGATTTGCGTTTTTAGCGACAATTTGGGGGATACTATTGGATAGGATTATTCTTCTCCCTTTGGGTGGTGGACAGGGGATTGATTTGTGAATTGTGAGTGACATATTGTGGTCTTCTCTGGAATGACAGAGAGGTCTGCGAGAGGAATGTGTTTGAAAAATTGCATAAAAACTGGCTTCTGAAATGATAATTTCTGTAGAATATTAGATTTTTTTCTTTTAGTGTCTAAGGAAGATCCTGAATTAAAAAAAAAAGTCTCTGATGACAGTTTTGACAGCAACATAGAGGTTTTTGGAGTTTTTTTACCACAATTGCCAATGCTTTTGTTTGCATTTGCAATTTGATTGCAACTAAGACCATGGTTAAGGACAAATCTAGATTCCAGATATGGAGGATGATAAACATGATTTCCTTGTATTTCTCACAGCACCTGAGACTAGTTTAAAACTGAAGTAGAACGCCCCGGATTATGACTTTTTCAGTCAAAGTAGACAGACCTTCATTTGGTCGGAGGAGTTTCTATGTTCATTTGTATAACCAAGAAATAGCAGATATGGCAGAACTGTATTTTTCATTTGAATTGCTGTTGCTGAAAGCTATGACCAATTAATTTATCAAAACCCAATAGAATACTCTTATTTTATTTTTTGGATAAAATCTTATAGCATAATTTCAACCATGCTTCTATGTTTGTTGAATTTTGTTACCGTCATCCATTTTTTTTATCTCTACAGTTTTTATAGAACTAACAAAAAGTTATGACGTCTGTGGCTTCTTACAGCAATACATGGCACACCTCCTTTCTCTTGGACAACTTGATGGAAGTGGCTAATGGGAGTTATTAACATACAAACTATGGTGAAGTATGACGGAGTAGAAACTTTTACAATATATGAAGACTTGTAAAGTCGAAAGAGAAAACCTGATATTCAAATACTCGGCTTTCTTCCTGCTCTTCGATATTCAAATCCCAGTCAGTCCCAAGTGTTTCGGATTATGTTGTTTACATTACTAATTGTCTAATTCTATCCTACTTTAAGATGATTATAAGAAATCCTGACATTGAGCACAATTTTGCAAAGAAATAGTCCGCTTGTTTCTCAAGAAGAGATGGGAAACATGCTCAATATCATTTGATTGAATAATTGACCCAGTCCCTTGTTTAAAGAAACCCTCCACTTCCTTTGGTATTTTTTCACGAAAAGCAAAATGGTTTCATTATGTTTGAAGGTCACGAAATTTGTAGTAAATTTGATTTTGCTCCCCAAATTTAAAAAACCTGTTTCTCAAAACTGAAAATGTATGATTTTAGTCCATAGACACTAAAAACTAGTTTTAAAATGTAAAGTTTAAACCTTAACCCTAAATCTTAAACTTAAAAAAATTCATTTTTAATCTAAATAATACTCTTTTTAAAAATATTTCCCAAAATAGCACATCTGGAACATTATTTACACTGAAAACGATTTTTGACAACCGAAAACAAACAAGCTGTTAGACAACCGGGCTAAAAAGAAATTAATTAAAAATAAGGGTTTGATTAGTAAAATTGTATGGGTTCAGATATGTAATATTGTAAAAATGGGGGATGTTATAGAAGAATTGAAGGGCTCGTTCTTCCTGGCTTCCAGGCTCTCGCCTTTCCATGAGTTTGTAGAGCAAAGACGGGGCCAGTGAGTGCCACCTAAAGATCCGAAAGTCAAATCGATACCCAGTGCGTCACACCAAGGGCATAGACGAGAGCGGAGTAACCCAAGCGACCAACGAGCATAAAAAGTTTTCACTCCTTTCGTTTGGTTTCCCAGTAGTAGTCCCCGCCAAGAGTGAATAAGAAAGCTCTTGGCGCCTTTGTACGAGCTCATATGAGAAAAAGTAACTCAAGGGTACACTTTTCTCCTTCCAGGATTTGCAGGAGTTTAGTTTCGTTTGGTAAAGGTTCAACTGCCATGCTGCAGCTCAAGCGATTACATAGTCGCTCGAGCGCGAGGCGACCTTAGATAGCGGTTGGCAAAATAACCGCTATAATAAATGTAGTTCAGATAGCGGTTGGGCAAATAACCGCTATCTAAAGTCATATATGTCATAATGTATAGTTCAGATAGCGGTTGGCCAATTAACCGCTATCTAAAGTCATATATGTAAAACTGATAGATTATAATTGGGTAATAATCGATCATAATGCATAGTTCAGATAGCGGTTGGCCAAATAACCGCTATCTAAAGTCATATATGTCAATCTAATCGATTATAATTGGATAATAATCGATCATAATGTATAGTTCAGATAGCGGTTGGCCAAATAACCGCTATCTAAATGTTAGAAAAAGGGCGCTTTTCACATTCCCGCTCTTCCTCGCTCGACTTCTTCTCCCTCGGAGCTGAACATCACTGTGTGTTGCTTGAGCGACCCTGCGGTGGTGAGTGTTCGTTTAACAACATTTGCTTGATTTTGTGTGTATTTTTTATTGGGTTTCCACTGTTGTTTTCTTTTCTGATTATCTTTGATTGGGTTTGTAATCAATGTGTTTTTCACGGTTTAGGGTTTATTGAGTTGTGATGCTATATTAATGTAATATTGTGAACAGTTGCAATGTTTTGAACATCTATTGTCGTTGTTGGAAACAAAGTCATCGAGGACCACTGGAGAACTTAAGGTTACAAAGGAGGACTTGCCAATTCAACCAAACATGTTAGTATGTTATTATAGTTGAAATTTTGTTTGCAAAATGTTGTATGTAACGTGTGTAATAACTACATTCAATTGTGCAGATATGATTGTGGATTGTTTGTTTTAAAATATATGGAGTTGTGGGATGGTGTGAGCAAAGTGAATGGGAGAAGCATGCCTCATTACACATCGGTAAACATTCAAGTCATTGTATTATTGTTTTGTTTTTTATTACTATGAATATAATTTATTATGACATTCTTCATATTGTACAGGAGCAAGTTCGGAAATTTCGAGAAGAATATGTATGCAGATGGGTACTTCATCCTCAAAATCTCCATCGACAAGTCATGGTTATTGAATCAGGAGTTAACATCCTCATGTAGGAGTAGAAATTTAGATATTGTATTTGATTATTTGTTCATCTTCATTGATGAATATTGTACTCATATGTAATATAATTGTTAAGTTGGTTATGGATCATTTAAATGTTAAATATTATGACATTATAAATATTTGTATCATCTTTGTACATAACAGATAACTTCATGCTTAATAGTTGTAAAGAATGCGCTTAACAAAAAACAGATTGAAATTTGAAGGTTCTGTCGCTTAACCTTTTCTGCTGCATAAAGTTTCTTCATTCATTTTGCAAAATGCCTCAAAAATAGTTTTCAACAAATAAAAAACAAAAGCATTTTGACAAAGAACTTTCTTAATAATGTTTTTGACTGATAATGCTTTGAAAGAAACGATTAAAATCACTTAGAATGTTTAAAGAAGTGTTTTTACAGTATTTTAATCGATACAAACTTCTTTTAATCGATTAAAACCCTTTAAAACTCTTTATGACCGATTAGAATTCAAATATGAGCGATCAGAACTATTTTAATCGATTAAAAAACGTTTCAATCGATTAAAACCACTTTGGAAGTCAGGATGATCGATCAGAATGAAATTACGACCGATCAGAGTTTATTATGATCGATCATAATTGAATTATGACCGATCAGAATTATTTCAATCGATTAAAACGAATTTCACTCGATTAAAACGATTTTCACTCAATCCAGCAACTTTAGCACTTTTTCAAGAAAGATTCGCAACAGTTTTTTTTTAAGTTATTTTGAAAATCTTTCTTGAGGCAACTTGCATTCTTTTGAAGAAGAAACTCTCTGCAGATTTGGATAAACTGGTTTGAGCTTTCTAGTTTCTTCTTGAGGCAACTTTATCGCTTGAGCGAGTTTATACCTCATTACGAAACGTCAAACGCAGTTAGCCAAATAATTTAAGTTGGTTCACCACATATTAGAATCACTTTTCGCTCAAGCGTGCGAAACAACGCTTGAGCGAGATAGAACCCGAGAGTCTCCCCTGTTTGAAGGCTGCGTCGCTCAAGCGATAACTTTATCGGTTGAGCGAGTTTATTATGGTTGGAGATTTCGGTTTTGAATTTTAATATGATGGTTCAAGTACCCACTCAGAAGAAAAACTCAGAAGCGACTTCTTCAAGTACCCAAGCTGTGACCACGAAGGAGGTGATAGCCGGTGATAGCCCCAAACTGTGAAGGCGAGGGTTCCATTTGGTTAAGGTTCCACCGCTGAAGCGATGTCATCCTCGCTTGAGCGACTGGTGAACAACAGACGAAACGTCCTACGCAGTTAGCCATCTAATAAATCTTGGTTCACCACATATAAGATTCAACTGTCGCTCAAGCGATTACAGAGTCGCTTGAGCGCGACTGAACCCGAAGCGACCTTACATAGCGGTTAATAAGAACCGCTTTTAAAAATATATATTAGATAGCGGTTAAACGTTAACCGATGTCTAAGGTCTGGGAATAATCGACTATAAGCTATAATAATCGATCATATTCTCTCATTTTGTAAAATCGCTCAAGCGAATTTATCATCGCTCGAGCGAAGCCACCTGATAGAGTGGTAATTATCGGGTTGTGTTTCGCTTGAGCGACTATAGTCTCGCTCAAGCGACATTTGATTGACTTTGCAGAGCGGTTAATATTTTAACCGCTCTTAAAAGTAAACCTATAATAGCGGCTCCATGTTAACCGCTATCTAAAACATACTTTTAATAACGGTTATATGTAGAACCGCTCTTTTTAGTAGGTTTAGATAGTGGTTTCCAGAACCGCTATCTAAAGTCCCAATTTAAAAATATTTAAATTGAGCTTCCACATCATAAGACAATAGATATCCCTTTAACAATATTTATCCTCTTTCTCCAATTCAGCTCTTGAGCTTCCACATCATAAGACAAGTTGCAAAACAAGCTTCCCCTTTCCATATACTCATACACCAAAAACATACACTTGTTATGCAAACAAAAGCCATAAAGCTTAATGATGTTACGATGGCGAATTTCTGTGAAGATGTTGGTCTCGTTGCAAAAGCTCTTGTAAAAGGATGGATTTTCAGATTCTGCTTTGTGAAGCTTTTTCAGTGCAACAATTCTGCCACTGGGAATCAGTGTTTGAAGGTCTCAATTGTTTGAAGGTTGCGTCGCTCGAGCGATAACCTATCGCTTGAGCGAGTTTATACCCAATGACGAAACGTCAAACGCAGTTAGCCAAATAATTTAGGTTGGTTCCCCACATATTAGAATCACTTTTCGCTCAAGCGTTCAAAAAGTCGCTTGAGCGAGATAGAACCCGAGAGTCTCCCTTTTTGAAGGCTGCGTCGCTCGAGCGATAACTTTATCGCTTGAGCGAGTTTATACCCAATGACGAAACGCAAACGCAGTTAGCCAAATAATTTAAGTTGGTTCACCACATATTAGAATCACTTTTCGCTCAAGCTTTCAAAAATTCGCTTGAGCGAGATGGAAGAGTCTCCCTTTTTTAGGCTGCGTCGCTCGAGCGATATCTTATCGGTTGAGCGAGTTTGTACCTAATGCGAAACGTCAAACGCAGTTAGCCAAATAATTTAAGTTGGTTCACCACATATTAGAATCATTTTTCGCTCAAGCGTTCAATACGTCGCTTGAGCGACTATTGAACCACATACCACAGACCTTAGATAGCGGTTACTCTGAACCGCTTTTAAAAATATATATTAGATAGCGGTTAACCGTAAACCACTGTCTTACGTATGTTAATGATCGATTATAACCTAAAATAATCTATCATATTATCTATTTTTTCTAATATCGCTCAAGCGAAATTAAAATCGCTCGAGCGACACCACCGCTTAAGAATGGGGATTCTCGGGGCGTGTTTTGTAATATCCTAAATTTTGCAATCAATTATATAAATAAATTTTGTAAGTTATAAATATGTACCGAATATTATGTAGAGTTATTATAAAAAATAAAACATGATTTTTATAGTAATTTTGTCTTAAGAAAATTATAAAATAAAATCCAAGGTTAATATTGTGTCAAATAATAATTTAATAATAATTCTTAATAATAAAATTAAATAAATGAATAAATAAATATTTAGAAAAAAAAAATCACGAAAAGAGAGAAATGGTATTCGGGGACCGTAGTTTTAGATCAAGTCAATAAAAACCTTTGAATTAATTCGGTGAAATAAGGCGGTGGAGAATAAAATTAAAGAAAATTCGAGAAGTCGGTAAGATAAGTGTATAAATAGGAAGAAATTTGAAAACTTACTTACACAAAAACATACAATTCCCGTCACTTACAAAATCCAAGAGAGGCACCAGAATTCTGAAAAAAAAAAAGAATTCGAGAGAAAGGAGGAAAGGGGAGCATAAGAAATTAAGAGAATAATAAGATTTTGAAGGAGCCAGGTATGGGTTAGACGTTTAGTTTTATTCAAACGAATGTCCGTAATTGGAGATTACTCGTTCATCAATTGCAAAGTTTGAAATATTATTGAAATTCTTTCAATTAAGGATGAATTATATAATAAAATTGTTGTTTTTAACTTAAATTTAACATGTTTATGGTTTAATTTTGATTTGGAACTAATTTGAGTGATTGAAACCGAGAAATTTGAAACCTGGATTTCGAAAATGGCGAACCTGGATGAAAATCGCCAAATTCGCTCAAGCGAAAAATATATCGCTTGAGCGAGGACACCTGGAAAATTTGGGATTCTCGGGTTCTTTATCGCTCAAGCGAAAATTACATCGCTTGAGCGACTAAGGGTCATGTCTCGCTCAAGCGACCAGCGTACTCGCTTGAGCGACGAAAGCTTCAAACAAAGGGGACTCTCGGGTCATGACTCGCTCAAGCGACCGGTGTACTCGCTTGAGCGACAAAAGCTTCAAACAAAGGGGACTCTCGGGTCATCCCTCGCTCAAGCGACCGATGTACTCGCTTGAGCGACGAAGCCTTCAAACAAAAGGGGACTCTCGGGTTCCATCTCGCGCAAGCGACCGGTATGCTCGCTTGAGCGAGCGAAGGAAGAAGAAAGGACTAGGTGGGAATTTTTGCAAAAGATCAAGGGTAAAATAGTCATTTCACATATTAGGGACATAAATGGAATTTTGAAAAAGGTTAAGGGTATAATCGAGATAAAGTCAAACAGTATATTACCCCTCTTTGTTTACTAGGAAAACGACTCAATAAATGTTAGAATTTGAGGATAGTGCCTTCATCAAAGTTATAGATTATTATATTATCTTTCCAACACAATTGGAATCATCTTAAAATGAGGTATAGAACTCAAGATATGGACAAAACACTGAAACCTATGAAATAAATTATTAATAAAAATTGTCTTGCTTAAAACAACTATGAATTGTAATTAAAATTTTGAATATATGAAGGAGATGTTTTTAAGTATTTAATTGATGATAGATTGTTTTGTTTCATACGAGACATAAACATAGTGCATGAAATGTTTTCTGGAAGTCACAGAAAAGTTTTTACAGAAAAGTATTTGGAAATTTCTCTTAAGTTGCTACCAAGGACGGTTGGTAGGAATAATGATGTGCAAAACATAATTTTTAAATTTTTCTGTGAGTCAATTTACTATCAAGAGTATCTGGGAGTGAAATATGACTATGAAAATGGCTGGCCAAATGAGACAGAGAATGAATTATTAAAAATTGAGCTACCAGAATCTCTGATAGTAAATGGGGGAGTAGAATAGGTAAGACAGGACCTCTGGTCTATGGGGATGGACCTCTGGTCTAGGGAGTGTTTGGGCATGGGCAATTCCATAAGTGCCCAGTCTTTATTTGATTCTGTGTCGTGGTAGCCTGCCGGGTGCACTGACACTCTGACTACTGTCTACTTGTTCGCGTTTAGTGGGACATTGCCGAATCACCGGACAGGGTGATGATAAGCTCTGGTTCCACTAGACACTCAATGAGTCTCCATGGAGCACTGAGTCAAAAATAAATTTTTAAATTTTGAGTCAAAAGCATGATTTTAAAGTTTTACGTTTTGAGTCACATTTGCATATCATAAACATGTTGGATGATGAAATTGTAGATTATTCATGATTTGTATGATATTCTCTATTATGATTCCATGAATGATTTATTTGTTTCTCACAATTAATTTTCAAATTAAATTACATATGGTTGTATATTTATATGCAGTTAGGAACTTATTAGAAGGAATGTTTCATTAGTTGATTTTATCGTATGAATGCTTTATTTGTTGTGGATAAAATTAAATGTCTAACCCCATAAATATTTCAATCCCAGATGTTGGTGACGTATGATGCAGGAATACATAGTCCAAGAGATAGATATCAGATGCAAAAATCCAGAGCTTAGGTCGAGAATTGTATAACATATAAGTATAACTTCATGACTTGTAATATTTTGAAAACTTTGTACTAGAACTTGTTGCTTGATTTAATATAAAACCTTACCTAAATTAATTGTTCACTTAGTATATTTTCTATTAACCTTCTATGAATATTGAAAATATTACTAACTTAGATAATAAATTAGAATTAATAAATGTAATCTGTAAGGGGGGTTACATGTTTCGCTTGCGCGAAAATAATCTAGCTCGAGCGACGCCACCTCCTGAGAATGGGGTCACCCATGTTACATTATGCGGCTAACTTTGATCGACGTTTAGCCCAAGGTCAACATTCGCTCAAGCTAAATTAACATCGCTCGAGCGACACCACCTGCAAAAAATTGGGATTCTCGGGTTGTATTTCGCTTGAGCGACATTAATCTCGCTCGAGCGATTTCTGGTTCAAACATGATATTTGTCACTTTTAAGAGTTGTAGACATATAAACATTATGTGGTTAATTATGATAGACATTTAGTCATGTTTTACTATTGGCTTAACCATATATCTGCTGACCACCTCAACTTTATGTGCTTAACTGAACATGACATTTTTGTGTTAATTATGTGCTAAATTTGTATAACCCACATTATATGCTTAACCACTTGACTATATATCATTAAAAAGTAATGTACAATATAACATTATCACTATGAGATAAAAAGTAATGTACAATATAACATTATCACAGGCCACAAAAATTACATCATAAAGGTCTGCATCAAATATAAATTACAATTACAACAAAACCTAACAAAATAATTCATCTACACAACACTTATGTCGCCTTTTTTCTTTTCCTTGAATTAGTCGTCCACGGTGTTTTGACCGTAAAACTTTTATACCTTATTCTTGGATGACCTTTAAGTTGCGTATACATATTTGACCCTTCAAAATGCAACTTTGATTCTTCTGTTGCTTCAACATGATGCTTCATCTCTTTAATACTACTACCTTCAAATACTGGAGAAAAGTACATCCCACATGATGGAGGATTTACTTCTTCTGTTGATAGTTTTGCTTCATCTAACAATTCGTGTAATTGTGTTACATCTTCCTCTAGTTTTTCAATTGTTGATTCCTGTTGTTTGGTTACGGCAATCAACATTTGATTCTCAACACTAATTCCACACAACATATTAGTAAAATTTTTCACTTCTTCAGATGCATAAGTGGTATGTCCTAATGCTTCTTTCACTATATCATGAGCAAGCTCTTCATTTCGACGCACAAGTCATGAATAACCTATGAGTAACAAACAATGTCAAATTGAAATCACATTTTGACATATGGTAAAGTAATATTGCAAACAAGTTCTACTAAATTTTTCATGAACTAACCCTATTATGATTAAACGCAACTACAATCTTGCTTTCCCCAATTACAACGAGAGGTCCATTGTAAAAATCTCTGAAATCGACTTATCTCATTACATGATTTGGTATTATAAAGTACATGCTCCATGACCCATACCTGAATTCATATAAACAAAATGCACAATATCAAATCAGCTGACTATATTGAAAGTATTCTAACAAAACATATATCGTAATTTAAGATTTACCCGTAACAAAAACACACATCCTAGAACACGGAAGTGTGAACAATTTCTTCGTTTCTTCAAATAAATCGATGCTTCACATAAACTTCCAACCAGATATTCATACATCGCTTTTCCCCAATTATACTTTCCAAGACAAGATATATTATCTATTAACTTAAAAAATCCACAATGTGCGATACCTACTTCATTAGGGAATAAAAACTCGACAAACCTAAAAGTATGTACAACCTACAAAAGTCATCGACATCCTTATCATTTTGACGTTTAACAAGTTCATTAAAAATCATTTCCAAAGTAACATGTTTCCCATTAAATAGTCTCCTAGTATGACAATCAATGTTTCCTTCTACAATGTTGACATTTTTGCCTACTACACGAAGTCCTAAACCTAAACACACATCTAATAGTGTAAAGCATACTATCTCGGACCTTATATTAAATCCTCCTCTCTTTTCAACCCATCTACTTATTAATTCACTAAGCAATGTTCTACTAATTTTGACCTTTCTACCCAATGACATCAACCATTTAAATGGTGCTGCCTCAATACGACTTCTTTGCTCTGTATTAAGAATGTTATTCACTTCACCCAAATAATTAGTCCTGCAAACATGTCGCAAATATACCTGAAAATCACATTAAATAATTATAATTATCATCAACAATATCCTATATTATATAAATGGATACAACATTCACCTTCTTAACATTTGAAGATCCATCGTCTATGCTTTCCATTTCAAACTGCAAATACATGTAACCCTGTTTAATTTGAGTTCATAGTATAAAATTTATTTACTGTCATGACGTTTACTACAGGTCGAGCACATTCATACAAGTATTTCATGACAACAATCTGAGTATCATCTAAGAATGAATATCATAAAAGTTATGTCAGAGCATATACTCATTTTCATTACTAAGGGTCAATAACATGCAGTAAGAAAACACAATTTCAGATCACAATGTATACAAACTCTAAACCCTAAACCCTAAAAATATATAATGCACTAACTCCCAATAAGCGCGTCCTACAACAACAATGGCGAATGGAGACTGGAACGCGAACTTGGCGACACACAAATATATTACAATGTAATATGCTTCAATGTGAGCAAGAGAATCAGAAAGATTGAAAATACAAAGTACCTTTAGCTTAATAGAAGACGCAGACAGCGAGAATGAGAGCGCAGAGAGCGAGAATGACAGCGCAGAGAGCGAGAATATGAGAGCGCAGAGAGCGGGCAAAAAACGCAGACAGAAAGAGCGCGAGGTTGAAGAAAGCGATATGTAAGAAAATATGACTTTAGATAGCGGTTCACTCCTAACCGCTATCTAAAGTGTGGTCGCTCAAGCGAAATTTACATCGCTCGAGCGACGCTACCTGCCGCAACACTTCACATTTAATATTTTTTTATTCGATAACACTGTGCATTTAATATTTTTTTATTAGGTTGTCGAACGGATGTTTAAAATCGGGTGTCAAAATATCAGTACTCTATTTACACAACTAGAACTTTTACTGTTCACGTATTAAAATAATCGATTATTTTATATTATGATCGATAATTTCGCGCAATCACCTCTCGCTCAAGCGAATAATCCTTCGCTTGAGCGAGAAAATCTTAACAAAGGGGTAATCAAGGGTCAATTCTCGCTCAAGCGAAGAAACCCATCGCTTGAGCGAGTAAATCTGTAACAAACGGTAATCTCCGGTCAATTATCGCTCAAGCAATGGGTACTTGCGCTTGAGCGATAAGTGATTAAAATATGTGGTGACTCAAGTTGCGTTATGTGGCTAACTGCGTTGGACGTTTAGCCCCATAATGCAACTAGGGTCACCACATATTTCAATCATTTCTCGCTCAAGCGAAATTATTAGTCGCTTGAGCGAGAATTGACCTGAGACTTTAGATAGCGGTTCTAAAACCAACCGCTATTAAAAATATATTTTACATAGCGATTGACGTGGAACCGCTATTATATATTAACATTTAAGAGCGGTTAAAGTTTTAACCGCTCTAAGCGAGATAATAATCGCTTGAGCGAGGAAATTTATAATCGATTATAACGTGAAATAATCGATCATAATTTTTAAATAATTGACATATAATAGTGGTCTCATTACGAGAGTTTTCATTCATTCTTGTTATATTGAGTTGTATGACTGATATGTGCATCAATAGTTAGCAAAAAGTTCCTTAAATAACCTTTGATTTCATCAAACTCAAAAGATCTTCGTTTTATCAAATGATTCAATAAGATCTTCATCACTTTCAATTAATTGAAAAACTCCTAAGTTTCATACATTGAATTGAGACATTTCTTAACTAACACAATCTAATGATGCGAAGTAGATGCACATGCATCATTGGGACATGTTCTTCTGCTATGACCGGGGGTATGACAATATGAACATTTTTTAATCCTACTTTGATGTTCTGTAATGTCCATCTCAGTTCTTATACGACTTGATTTTGGTCGCCCCTTTGAAGTTCTTTTCATTTCTGGATTTGCACACAAAGTAGGTCCTGTGTATGTTGGCCAATATTCTTCATTTCGCAATAACCCAAATTGTGTTCCGTATACCTTTGAAACTTGTTGTAAGGTATACACTGAATTAATATAGTTGTTGAAGTCATGGTGTGCATGCTTGCATGCAGCAAGAACATGTGAACAAGGCAGGTGAAATTTTTGGAATTTCCCACAGTCACACCATAACTCATCAAGGTGAACCGCAAACTTCCTCGCTGGTCGAACTTCACGCGGGTTTTGTGTTTCTTCTACTACAAATTTTGTGGTAGACTCGTCAAACGTTATGACCCCGTGCGTGTTTGTCTCGTGTTTGTGCTTCCTCTAAATTTTTGACCAAAATTTCAGAGTATACATGACCAGCATTGATCATGGCATCAATCTGCCTCCCTCTTTCAATGAAAAATTTGTTGCAACGGGTGTACGTTGCGGTGACCATGGAGCAAATAGGTAGATTTCTTGTTTTTTTCAAAACAGAGTTGATAGACTCTGCTATGTTGGTCGTCATGTGGCCCCAACGTCGCCCATTGTCCCATGCAAGTGCCCATTTTTCTCTAGGTATCTCATCCAACCAATTAGCTGCTTTTATGTCACATTGCCTCAAGATGTTGTAATAATAGTAGAATCGTGGTTCAGTCATCCCATACGCTACAACAATATTAAAAAAACATAGTTAATGTAAATAGTTGCAGTTAGCCACATAATGCAACTTGGGTCACCACATACTTCAATCACTTCTCGCTCAAACGAAAGTATCCGTCGCTTGAGCGAGACAGAACCCGAGAGTCCCCCTTGTTTGAAAACTTCGTCGCTCAAGCGATGAATTTCTCGCTCGAGCTAGTGTTGACCGAATGATGAAACGTCAAACACAGTTAGCCAAATAATATAACTTGGTTCACCACATATTAGAATCACTTGTCGCTCAAGCGTCATAACGTCTCTCGCTCAAGCGATGTGTTTTTCGCTTGAGTAACCTTAGATAGCGGTAAATAAGAACCGCTTTTAAATATATATATGCAATAGCGGTTAGGCTTTAACCGCTGTCTAATGTATGTTTATAATATCGGATTTTTTCTAACCGCTCTCTTATATCATACTTTTAAAGAGCGGGCGACTCATGGAACGCTATAATAAATGTTATTTAGATAGCGGTTGGCCAAATAACCGCTATCTAAAGTCATATATGTCAAAGTGTTCGAATATAACTGGATCATAATCGATCATAATTTTGGATAACCGATTATAACTGAGAATGATCGATTATAGTTGGAGAACATCGATCATAGTTTGTGCTAAGCGATTATAGTTTTACATAATTTTGCTCTGCATCTCTCTCGCCGGCGCACGCAAAAGAAACGTTCGATCTCTCCCGGCTCTGGTTCGTCTATGTTTAATATTGGGTTCTGTTCATTTGGTTTAGGGTTTAATATGGTTGTTGATTTCGCTTTTGAATTTTAATTTGATGGTTCATCTTGTTTGATTTCGTTTGCATTGTAAAGAAGAAGCATACAGCAACCATGGAGGTTAATGTATTCTTTGCTTTCTAATTACTCGCAGATTCTCTGTTCTCTGTTCTCTGTTTTCGTTCACTGTTGACTATTCTCAATAGTCGTAAACATAAACCATTGCTGGCAAAAGAAAAAGCTCCAAGCGCACCCACTCAGAAGCGACTTCTTCAAGTACCCAAACTGTGACCACGAAGGATTTGACTTCATTAGAGATGGGCAAGTTCACACCCGCGTGAGGAAGGTCGAGGTCGACGAAGGAATGACAAAGTTCTGTGCTAGGAAAATGATAATCGGAGAAGGAGGAGAGATGGGCAAGGGAATGAATTATTTAATAATAAAAAAACTGTGAGTTTAATATTTTTTTATTATATATGTGTCACTTTTAAGAGCGGTTAACATTTGAACCACTATCTAAACTATACTTTTAATAGCGGTTAGCTCTACAACCGTTATCTAAAACCTCGTGGTCAACACTCGCTCAAGCGAGAGACACTTTCGCTTGAGCGATACCTGATTGAAATATGTGGTGACCCAAGTTGCATTATGTGGCTAAACGTCCAACGCAGTTAGCCACATAACGCAACTTGGGTCACCACATATTTTAATCACCTCTCGCTCAGGCGAAAATATCCGCCGCTTGAGCGAGAATTGACCGGAGATTACCCCTTTGTTACAGATTTCCTCGCTCAAGCGAAGGGTTTCTTCGCTTGAGCGATAATTGACCCTAGATTATTCCAAGTAACCATAAGTAGGACTTTGACCATAATACAATCGACAAATTCAAGATGTATTCCTACAGGTAAAAGGAGTTTGTATAGATATTGGTTACATGTAACCCTAATAATAATTTACATGAACATTTTGGATTTTAATATAGAAAAGTTGACTACAATTAAAATTCAGGAATTGAAATATCTTCCTTACTATTAAAAACATATACGACCAGAAAAAAATAAAAATAAGAATTAAGTGAGAAATTTGTAGAAAAAAATATAATTAAATTTTCGAAAACTAGTTATTATTTAAAAAACATTTTTTTTTCAATGATTTTTATAGGTACAAATTTAAAAATTCACCTATTATTTTTAAATTACTAAAATATAACTATAAATTTAAATGCATGGTCATCAACTAATTATGACTTCTTATTATCTTTAAATTACTAAAATATAATTATAAATTTAAATGCATAGTCATCAACTAATTATGACTTCTTATATTTTCTTCAAATGTTTGTAACATATTATGAAAAAAAGGGTCAAAGAGTTAAATTATTCAAGTAGTTTTATAAAATGTGAGAATATATATATATATATATATATATATATATATATATATATATATATATTATTCGTCGCTAATTTATATTCTTTATTTAACATTAATATATATTTTTCCTTGTTTTGTTAAGAGACTTTTAATTTAATTTAATATATGATAAGCATAAAAAATGTGTTTATAAGATACAAACACACTTAACTTATTTATTATTTGATTTAGAGTTTTGTATTTTAGTAATTTATTTAGTTATAAAGTCACATTATTATTGTTAGTGGCTAAAAATGATTATTAAATTTAAACTCATAATATACATTAGGAAAAAGTATCTTTAACTCGGTTTGGATTAAAAATTTGTAGAAAAATATGTTTGAGGTTTATACACGTACTCGTACTTACATTAAAATAAACAGAAGTATGTTTAAACTCATAATATATATTAGGAAAATTACACTCTAATTTTCCATGCAAAATTACACTCTAATTTGTTGGTATACACGAAATCCTATCTATTGAACCATGTCCAAGTTAATGTTTGACTGCTCCTTTCAACTGCTTTTTCTTTTTCTTTCCTGGTTTCTTTTTCTGAGGGCCCCTCTTGAACACTGCTAGAACTTCAATGCTGCAACCAATGTGCAAATTAAAAGTTAATAATATTCTTTCACTTTCAGGGAAGAGTGGGGACGATGATATGCTGTTTACATTATACAACCAACCCCACAAAGTATCCTTAGTTTAGTCTGCCATGTAAAAAAGGTTATAAAAATATTTACTTTAGGGGGGAAAACTCCGGGAAGACTAGTTTATTAGGTGAGAGAATTTCAGGACTTAAGTACCACAACAAGTAGTTTATCTTACTCAATGTAAGACTCCTAACATTGCTATCCCTTTAAGGGCCAAAAGCTTTTACTCTGTCGACCCTGAGCCAGTGGTAACCTTTTTCTCTTTGAGAAGGCTTCACTTATATTCACAAGAATTCGATTTTGCATCTTAATCCAACCTATAGGTACCCTTAACACCAATTGTTAGCACTTAAGCACAAGTGTAGAGCCCAATCCAAGGTTTGTATTTTAGATGGATACATATAAGTACTTGAAGTGGGTAAAAACTATAAATAAAAGTACTGAATCACAGTAAAGATAAGTACTTGAAGTGGATAAAAACTATATCTAAGGTTTGTGTTTTAGATGGATAGAAAGTTGAAATGGAATTAGATTGTAATTCAGATAATGAGAATAAGGGAAATTTATTAACTCTGTTAGAATGTTTTTATGCAAGAATAAAAGAAACATGACAATTATTAAACTAAAATATATAAATAATTAAGAAGTAACAAAAAAATATAATACCTCTGGGTACCAGGAAAGAAATTAAAACCATGAGCTTTTTCCAAATACCATGCCTTACTAGACAACAATGACTTGCAGTCCTGTCAACAAATTTTAAAATTAACATAAAGAAAACTTAAGTTAGAGAAGAGGAAAAACACCGCCATAAAACATTAAGAGTGGTCATACACCTCTTTAAAACTTTCCCATCCACAACTTATATAAACAAGGGTTTGTGGCACTGATTGAGGGATGTTAGCTGGTGATGGTCTGTTTCCAATCTGGACTGAAGCTTCTTTAGCACGTAAAACCCATGGTCTTTTCTCTTCCTGGGATGAGTTTGTGCTGCAGTTAACTTGAATTGAATCAGAAACTTGCCTGAGGAATACTTTCATACTGATGAAACTATATAGGTTCACAAAATTCTAACCTTTCAGAGGATGACAAGGCTTTACGCTCGACTGATGATATATTCTTCAATGCATCAATAAGAGATGCATCTAATCCTTTTCTAGGAGGATCAATGACAACAACATCTGATCCCACAAGCCACAAAAAAGGATCCTGTTACTTGCAAATTGTTCATACAATCAGTTCAAACTAACACATGCAAAGATAAAAGATAAAATAATAATAATAATACTTTCTCTCGTGGACAAAAATAAATTATCCTATTCAAATAAAATCTACACATAGTATTGTTGATAAATATATATGCATACCAAAATTTAAGTTGTAGTAAATTTAGTATGTGAATTAGAAAACAATTAATTTGGAAGCTAAAACATAGTATATGTTGATGCTTCAGATATTCAGTACTAACTTTTGAAGCATCCGCATGATGCCAAGTAATACTGCTGTCAACAGTTGCAGATAAACGTTCAATGGTCTTCTCAAAAGATGCCTTCGACTCTTTGTTTATCTCAATGCATTTAACAGATCTGTAATACAACTAGCATAAATCCTTCACATGAATTATGTACACAGAATTAGAAATCAACATTTTAGAGGTTCAGAATCATCCAGGTCTTGCCTGCACTTTCTTGTGGCGGCTAATGACAACCCAATGACCCCAGCTCCAGCATATAAATCAGCAACAGAAGATTCATATGGAACATATTTCTGTAACTTCCGCAGCAAGGTATCGAAAGCCTGGAAGAATGAGGAAGCAATGCAGGAGGCAAAATCAAATCAATCCTTAATGGCACAGCGACCCTCAATGATACAAGAACACTGAATGCAAGCTAAGTGCTAATAGTACTCAAGCACATTCAGAAAAATTTCTCTCACATTTTCCCTCTGCAAAAGAATAGTTCCACAGTATGTTTGACAGGGCTCTTGAAGCTGTCAGACTTTTCCAGCAACCGTCAGATTTTGCAACAGCTGCCAGAATTCCAGTGATTTTTCTGGCAACTTTTCTGAAAAATTTCCAGTGACGGTAAAATTTTTCTAACAACTTTTCAAGTGACTGTCAGACATCTAGACAACTTCCCATGATATTTTCAAGGGGTTTTTTGCAGCAAGTTATCATTTTTTATTTACTTTTAGTTCATTAAGTACGAAGTACAAGCAATAGAAATGTAACCTGTTTTGCCAAACACACACCTCACTCATCAAACTCATAATTCTCAGACACTCTGAGATGAGACGGTGAGGCCAAAATATAACGCTCTCTAAAAGAAAATTAGTTGACTCCAGTAACTAAATATGTTTCTAACTATCCTAAAAAAATGTTTCAAAAAACATACTAAGCATCAAGGCTACCATCTAATGGACTCTAGGGAGGATAAATGCACAATCTACCTACACTTAGACAGGTTGCTTCCAAGATCGAAACTATGATCTTCTTCAGGTCACAAGGCAACCATCTTACTTTCACTAACGCTTGCCCTCTAACACATTGCAATCATATTAAAGAATTTAGATATATTTTCATATATTTCTTTATATACCAATACTATAAATATGATTGTATATATTAAGATCTATTTATTTACACATTATGGTGTGTGTGTGTTTTGTATCTAGTGTCCATGCTTTAACAGTAACTAGTTCAAAAAGATGGATTAAATACATTATCTGATTTTCATATAAAATTTGAAGATCCACTAAATTAAAATCTGTACCCTTGTGTTTGCCTGGCCAAAACTACACGGTGCCAAGGATACATCAATTCCACCAACATGTTCCCAGAAATCTCTTTCTCCAAGAAGATGTCTCCATCTATTCCCAAAAATTATCTGAGCCATCAAAAGTAAGCAATTCAAAGGAATGGATTTTTTATTAGAAAAATTGTGCACAGCCTCATTCACGAGGAAGTAATCATAAGTTGTCACGAAAAGTTAACATGAGTCGCATACAAGGAACCCCGGATAAAAATAGCTTACATTATGTAAGAACTGAAATGGATAAAAGAGTTTCATAATTTCATCATCCAAAGTAAGCAACATCAAATCATTCCAAAGATTGCCATTTTATGATATAATTTTGCAAAGACAATCTAAGTTGCAAAGTCAACATACAATCACAGAAATAATACTTAAGACTCTATGCTTGCAATTGACATTTTTACCCACGATAAAACATTAAGGGAAAACTTGTAAAGCAGTACTTTTTCACCAAAGATACAAAGATATAATCCATCATGAATCAACAATATCTCTGATTTAAATTTTCAGCATCAAATGATTAGTGTTCCAAAGCAGTTTATGAACTATGCACCCTCCTTCCTTCCCTACTGCACTTACAACACCTACCTTTCCTGTACCACAGAAAGCATACCATTTGTTTGCTCTATGAGAACAATTTAAACTCACATTGTTAGTAGAGGTCTGAAAGTTGGCCCACACAGAGTGAATTAAATGAAGCCTACTCCGTGGCCCACCATTTTTCCATAGAAACTGCACTCAATCACATGGACCATCACTTTCTATTATTAAAAGGAAGGGGCAGGGGAACTTATAAAAGTAAAAAGAAACCAGTTATGATAGAAAGGAAGCAACGAGCTCACATTTGCTAATGCATTCAGTTTGTCAAAACCAGGTGAATTTTCATTTCTTGAATTCCAAACCAATGTAATCTGAACTTTCCCTGAAACCATATAAATTAAATGAAGCAATTGCTATTTTCAATGCCATTATCAATAAGAAAATATCAATTCATTTTTCTGGCATAACAAATGAGTTAAAGAAACTAAGAAGTAAACCATTCATGTATCTTTCAGCAGCAGGAAGAGATGTATTATATGTCGTCACCGCCATCTGCAAACACCCATTAACTAGTATTTAATTTTCCGAATGCAAACACCTACAATCGTCCCCTGAATTTATCAACTATCCTATTGTTATAAACAGTTCACCTGCACATATCGCAAATCACCAGTACCTTTATCTTCAATATATGGCCCGACACCTAATTCAGTAATACCTAGATGATATTGAGGTAAAGCACATAAAACTAATTATATGCATTAATTTAAGTATAAAATCAAACACACAACGATAATAACAGAACAGGAAATACCTTGTCTTAGCAGCTCCACAGCAGCATTAATATTAGGATGATGAGCTGCATGTAGAAGACATCATACAATGGCTTAATTGACATAATTCCACGTCAACCAAGGAGAACTTTTAAAAATAAATAGAAAAAAACTACAGTTACACTTTCAAGTAACCCGTTTAATTCAATAGTAAAGACAATAATAATGATGATGATAACAATGATAGCATAATGATGAAAATAATGATAGTTGCTAAAGTAACCATGGTGATGGTGATCAAATTGATGGTAGTTGCTACGGTGAGATGGTGATGATGGAAGAGGCAATGTATATGGGTGGTGGTAACAACAACGGTGGGGGTGGGGGTGGGGGTGGGGGTGATGGTGAAAGTGACAATGACAATAGGAGTGGTGATGGTAGTGGCACTGGCAACAACTAGGATGGTGGTGACAAGGGTGGTGAGAATGTCAACTATCGCAATGGAGGTAGGGGGGGTAGTGCGAGAGTGAGAAGTAAGTCAACTATCCCATCATGTTGTCTTCTAACTCACTCTACCTTAGGACAAAAAATACATTGAACCAACATGATAGAAAAGACAATAGGATAAGAAAATCATACCTTGTAGATACACTAAACAATGGGAACTAAAAGGTACCATTTTGTTTTTATTAGATATTGTTTAGATATTATTTAGATATAGTTTGATATTGTTAAGATATTGTTAGATATTGTTAACCATAATATCAAACAATATCTTCTGTTTATTTTGTTTATTTTCGGTTACTTTTTTAGTTGTACCTCTCTATTGTGTGATTTATACACAAGGGAGATTAATTCCAAACCCTATTTCCTCTATATTAACAGTTTTAAACTTGTTTTATGTTCTAATCCATTTTGAAAACGTGGACTAAAATGGAATGAAATCTTATGAAGGCAGTCAAAGAACAACAATATACGTATAAATCATCCTTAGTAAATTTGACATATATATAAAAAGAAAAAAAAAAAACACTTCGTAAATCTTAATTGATTCTACCGTATTTAATGAAATCATCCTCTAAATAACCATTATTTAATTCAATAACTTCAAATAACCCCGTTACTTCTCGTAATATCACTCACACGGCTTTCAAATTCAGAAAGAGTATTTTCATTTGAAAAAGTTTCCTAAAATTGAAATCTTCCATCAATGAGCATGAAAGATAATGTAGAAATTGAAAGATCATTTTCTAAATCAGTCTGAGAAAATCAATTCAACTTAATTAACAAATTTTAAGTGGTATAAAATGAAAGTTCATATTTTAATGAGATTGAGAAAAATAAATGAAATTAACCAACATTTTTAACAAGAGTAAAATTGTTTCTTTGGTTTCTTGCTTATATATGAGGCCAGATGCCATATAAAATATGTATTTTTGCGTTATGGCATAACAATGTAGAGATATGGACCTTTGCATTGTGGAATGTCAACTACGTTATGAGTACCCTCTTCATAGAGCCCAATAAGAGGCTCCGTGGAAGAGCCACGCACGGCCAATTTCGCACGGCACCTCCAACCCCACTACAGCAAAGACAAAACTAAAATTTAATTGAAAGAGAATTATAGAGAGACACATACACTAAATAGACTTCATGAATTATGAAGAAAACCAACCAGTTTGCACGTGTCAAATGTGAAGTCGGAGACACCGTGTTTCCGAAAGAAATCGGTGGCGTCGTCCAATATAACCGGACAGTGAATGTTGAACTCGTGCGTGCACCCCGAACACCTGAAAAAAAAAATATAAATAAATAAACTGCATTTTGAAAGGTAAATATATGAAATAAGGTTGAGTAACTGAGGGGCGTACGATTGGAAGTGCGGACAGTGAAGTGCGCACGTTAAAGGCGGGGACTGAGGAATTGAAGAAGCGGGCGTCGGCGTCGGCGGAGGGAGGGCGGTGGAGGCAGTGGCGCGGCAAGTGAAGAGAGAGAACGATGGCAGAGCTGACACGAGACGGAGGGTCATTTTCCGGTTTGGGGAACGAAGCGGGAATGGATAATAAAATTATAAATTATCTTTATATTTATAGTTTTGAAAATATCTTCATGTTTTATGGAACTGGGCCAGAGCCCAGTAGCTGGGCTCAAGGTCAGGCCCAATATAATCCCTAAGCTTGCGCACACCAAGTATTTGATTACTTTCCTTAGTTGTTTATGAGAGGAACTAACTAACTTGTCACCGCTACGAGGATCTACGAATAGTTGAGAGAGATAGTGAAGATTCAGAAGTTCCGGAGATTTGTGTCCTATACTGGGTTCTACTGCTTCGCGACGCTCATAAGCTACGCTTACATTAGCAATACGACAAGGGCTGGGCCGATCAATTCTACGCGTTGTACCCCGCTGGTACGGAGCTTTTAACGGACACTACCAAGGTATTTTCTTTCGCATAATGTAATCAATCTGAAAATTAGAGCATGTTATTTTTACCAAAAGTGTGATTTTGGTGTTCTAAATTTGTTTCAGTTGTACAAAGCTGCACTTGGAAACCGCTTCGAAGTTGAAGAGTGAGGTCCGTTTGAGTACTGCATCATGGCGAAACACTTCGAGCGTCAAGGGAAGTCGTCATATGCTTATCATGCGGTATGATGCTCACATGCATGCATATGATGCCTAAGGGCGTATTATGAATTGCTTTAACTTTAACTTTTGCATGAATGCTACTGCAAAGAAGATTCTTATTGAATTGGGGATTTGCGTTTTTAGCGATACTTTGGGGGATACTGTTGGATAGGATTATTCTTCTCCCTTTGGGTGGAGGACAGGGGATACTATTGGATAGGATTATTCTTCTCCCTTTGTCCATTTCTTTTCTTCCATGCAAAATTACACTCTAATTTGTTGGTATACACGAAATCCTATATATTGAACCATGTCCAAGTTAATGTTTGACTGCTCCTTTCAACTGCTTTTTCTTTTTCTTTCCTGGTTTCTTTTTCTGAGGGCCCCTCTTGAACACTGCTAGAACTTCAATGCTGCAACCAATGTGCAAATTAAAAGTTAATAATATTCTTTCACTTTCAGGGAAGAGTGGGGACAATGATATGCTGTTTACATTATACAACCAACCCCACAAAGTATATCCTTAGTTTAGTCTGCCATGTAAAAAAGGTTATAAAAATATTTACTTTAGGGGGGAAAACTCCGGGAAGAGTTGAACATATTTAAATTAGATATCATGTCATGAATTATATATGCAGCAGGCATTTATGGAGATGGATAATTACTCTGTCTTCAAATCATGCTGTAATTTTAGAGTACAGACATAAGCACGTTGATATAGCAACTTGCTAGGAATCATGTCTATCACGTAGCATGTCAAAATGTATGTTGCACGAAGATGTTGAAATATGACATGTTTGACTTTTTTAGGACTTAAGCACAAGATGAGAGCTCAAACCAAAAGAATATTATTAACTTATCGCTCAAGCGAAAATACCCGTCGCTTGAGCGAGAATTGACCGGAGATTACCCCTTTGTTACAGATTTCCTCGCTCAAGCGAAGGGTTTCTTCGCTTGAGCGAGAATTGACCCTAGATTATTCCAAGTAACCATAAGTAGGACTTTGACCATAATACAATCGACAAATTCAAGATGTATTCCTACAGGTAAAAGGAGTTTGTATAGATATTGGTTACATGTAACCCTAATAATAATTTACATGAACATTTTGGATTTTAATATAGAAAAGTTGACTACAATTAAAATTCAGGAATTGAAATATCTTCCTTACTATTAAAAACATATTCGACCAGAAAAAAATAAAAATAAGAATTAAGTGAGAAATTTGTAGAAAAAAATATAATTTAGATTTTAGAAAAATAGTTATTATTTAAACAGTATTTTTTTTCGTTGATTTTTATAGGTACAAATTTAAAAATTCACCTATTATCTTTAAATTACTAAAATATAATTATAAATTTAAATGCATAGTCATCAACTAATTATGACTTCTTATTATCTTTAAATTACTAAAATATAATTATAATTTTAAATGCATAGTCATCAACTAAATATGACTTCTTATATTTTCTTCAAATGTTTGTAACATATTATGAAAAAAAGGGTCAAAGAGTTAAATTATTCAAGTGGTTTTATAAAATGTGAGAATATATATATATATATATATATATATATATATATATATATATATATTATTACGTCGCTAATTTATATTCTTTATTTAACATTAATATATATTTTTCCTTGTTTTGTTAAGAGACTTTTAATTTAATTTAATATATGATAAGCATAAAAAATGTGTTTATAAGATACAAACACACTTAACTTATTTATTATTTGATTTCGAGTTTTGTATTTTAGTAATTTATTTAGTTATAAAGTCACATTATTATTGTTAGTGGCTAAAAATGATTATTAAATTTAAACTCATAATATACATTAGGAAAAAGTATCTTTAACTCGGTTTGGATTAAAAATTTGTAGAAAAATATGTTTGAGGTTTATACACATACTTGTACTTACATTAAAATAAACAGAAGTATGTTTAAACTCATAATATATATTAGGAAAATTACACTCTAATTTTCCATGCAAAATTACACTCTAATTTGTTGGTATACACGAAATCCTATCTATTGAACCATGTCCAAGTTAATGTTTGACTGCTCCTTTCAACTGCTTTTTCTTTTTCTTTCCTGGTTTCTTTTTCTGAGGGCCCCTCTTGAACACTGCTAGAACTTCAATGCTGCAACCAATGTGCAAATTAAAAGTTAATAATATTCTTTCACTTTCAGGGAAGAGTGGGGACGATGATATGCTGTTTACATTATACAACCAACCCCACAAAGTATCCTTAGTTTAGTCTGCCATGTAAAAAAGGTTATAAAAATATTTACTTTAGGGGGGAAAACTCCGGGAAGACTAGTTTATTAGGTGAGAGAATCTCAGGACTTAAGTACCACAACAAGTAGTTTATCTTACTCAATGTAAGACTCCTAACATTGCTATCCCTTTAAGGGCCAAAAGCTTTTACTCTGTCGACCCTGAGTCAGTGGTAACCTTTTTCTCTTTGAGAAGGCTTCACTTATATTCACAAGAATTCGATTTTGCATCTTAATCCAACCTATAGGTACCCTTAACACCAATTGTTAGCACTTAAGCACAAGTGTAGAGCCCAATCCAAGGTTTGTATTTTAGATGGATACATATAAGTACTTGAAGTGGGTAAAAACTATAAATAAAAGTACTGAATCACAGTAAAGATAAGTACTTGAAGTGGATAAAAACTATATCTAAGGTTTGTGTTTTAGATGGATAGAAAGTTGAAATGGAATTAGATTGTAATTCAGATAATGAGAATAAGGGAAATTTATTAACTCTGTTAGAATGTTTTTATTAAAGAATAAAAGAAACATGACAATTATTAAACTAAAATATATAAATAATTAAGAAGTAACAAAAAAATATAATACCTCTGGGTACCAGGAAAGAAATTAAAACCATGAGCTTTTTCCAAATACCATGCCTTACTAGACAACAATGACTTGCAGTCCTGTCAACAAATTTTAAAATTAACATAAAGAAAACTTAAGTTAGAGAAGAGGAAAAACACCGCCATAAAACATTAAGAGTGGTCATACACCTCTTTAAAACTTTCCCATCCACAACTTATATAAACAAGGGTTTGTGGCACTGATTGAGGGATGTTAGCTGGTGATGGTCTGTTTCCAATCTGGACTGAAGCTTCTTTAGCACGTAAAACCCATGGTCTTTTCTCTTCCTGGGATGAGTTTGTGCTGCAGTTAACTTGAATTGAATCAGAAACTTGCCTGAGGAATACTTTCATACTGATGAAACTATATAGGTTCACAAAATTCTAACCTTTCAGAGGATGACAAGGCTTTACGCTCGACTGATGATATATTCTTCAATGCATCAATAAGAGATGCATCTAATCCTTTTCTAGGAGGATCAATGACAACAACATCTGATCCCACAAGCCACAAAAAAGGATCCTGTTACTTGCAAATTGTTCATACAATCAGTTCAAACTAACACATGCAAAGATAAAAGATAAAATAATAATAATAATACTTTCTCTCGTGGACAAAAATAAATTATCCTATTCAAATAAAATCTACACATAGTATTGTTGATAAATATACATGCATACCAAAATTTAAGTTGTAGTAAATTTAGTATGTGAATTAGAAAACAATTAATTTGGAAGCTAAAACATAGTATATGTTGATGCTTCAGATATTCAGTACTAACTTTTGAAGCATCCGCATGATGCCAAGTAATACTGCTGTCAACAGTTGCAGATAAACGTTCAATGGTCTTCTCAAAAGATGCCTTCGACTCTTTGTTTATCTCAATGCATTTAACAGATCTGTAATACAACTAGCATAAATCCTTCACATGAATTATGTACACAGAATTAGAAATCAACATTTTAGAGGTTCAGAATCATCCAGGTCTTGCCTGCACTTTCTTGTGGCGGCTAATGACAACCCAATGACCCCAGCTCCAGCATATAAATCAGCAACAGAAGATTCATATGGAACATATTTCTGTAACTTCCGCAGCAAGGTATCGAAAGCCTGGAAGAATGAGGAAGCAATGCAGGAGGCAAAATCAAATCAATCCTTAATGACACAGCGACCCTCAATGATACAAGAACACTGAATGCAAGCTAAGTGCTAATAGTACTCAAGCACATTCAGAAAAATTTCTCTCACATTTTCCCTCTGCAAAAGAATAGTTCCACAGTATGTTTGACAGGGCTCTTGAAGCTGTCAGACTTTTCCAGCAACCGTCAGATTTTGCAACAGTTGCCAGAATTCCAGTGATTTTTCTGGCAACTTTTCTGAAAAATTTCCAGTGACGGTAAAATTTTTCTAACAACTTTTCAAGTGACTGTCAGACATCCAGACAACTTCCCATGATATTTTCAAGGGTTTTTTGCAGCAAGTTATCATTTTTTATTTACTTTTAGTTCATTAAGTACGAAGTACAAGCAGTAGAAATGTAACCTGTTTTGCCAAACACACACCTCACTCATCAAACTCATAATTCTCAGACACTCTGAGATGAGACGGTGAGGCCAAAATATAACGCTCTCTAAAAGAAAATTAGTTGACTCCAGTAACTAAATATGTTTCTAACTATCCTAAAAAAATGTTTCAAAAAACATACTAAGCATCAAGGCTACCATCTAATGGACTCTGGGGAGGATAAATGCACAATCTACCTACACTTAGACAGGTTGCTTCCAAGATCGAAACTATGATCTTCTTCAGGTCACAAGGCAACCATCTTACTTTCACTAACGCTTGCCCTCTAACACATTGCAATCATATTAAAGAATTTAAATATATTTTCATATATTTCTTTATATACCAATACTATAAATATGATTGTATATATTAAGATCTATTTATTTACACATTATGGTGTGTGTGTTTTGTATCTAGTGTCCATGCTTTAACAGTAACTAGTTCAAAAAGATGGATTAAATACATTATCTGATTTTCATATAAAATTTGAAGATCCACTAAATTAAAATTTGTACCCTTGTGTTTGCCTGGCCAAAACTACACGGTGCCAAGGATACATCAATTCCACCAACATGTTCCCAGAAATCTCTTTCTCCAAGAAGATGTCTCCATCTATTCCCAAAAATTATCTGAGCCATCAAAAGTAAGCAATTCAAAGGAATGGATTTTTTTATTAGAAAAATTGTGCACAGCCTCATTCACGAGGAAGTAATCATAAGTTGTCACGAAAAGTTAACATGAGTCGCATACAAGGAACCCCAGATAAAAATAGCTTACATTATGTAAGAACTGAAATGGATAAGAGAGTTTCATAATTTCATCATCCAAAGCAGTTTATGAACTATGCACCCTCCTTCCTTCCCTACTGCACTTACAACACCTACCTTTCCTGTACCACAGAAAGCATACCATTTGTTTGCTCTATGAGAACAATTTAAACTCACATTGTTAGTAGAGGTCTGAAAGTTGGCCCACACAGAGTGAATTAAATGAAGCCTACTCCGTGGCCCACCATTTTTCCATAGAAACTGCACTCAATCACATGGACCATCACTTTCTATTATTAAAAGGAAGGGGCAGGGGAACTTATAAAAGTAAAAAGAAACCAGTTATGATAGAAAGGAAGCAACGAGCTCACATTTGCTAATGCATTCAGTTTGTATCTGAACCAATGTAATTTGAACTTTCCCTGAAACCATATAAATTAAATGAAGCAATTGCTATTTTCAATGCCATTATCAATAAGAAAATATCAATTCATTTTTCTGGCGTAACAAATGAGTTAAAGAAACTAAGAAGTAAACCATTCATGTATCTTTCAGCAGCAGGAAGAGATGTATTATATGTCGTCACCGCCATCTGCAAACACCCATTAACTAGTATTTAATTTTCCGAATGCAAACACCTACAATCGTCCCCTGAATTTATCAACTATCCTATTGTTATAAACAGTTCACCTGCACATATCGCAAATCACCAGTACCTTTATCTTCAATATATGGCCCGACACCTAATTCAGTAATACCTAGATGATATTGAGGTAAAGCACATAAAACTAATTATATGCATTAATTTAAGTATAAAATCAAACACACAGCGATAATAACAGAACAGGAAATACCTTGTCTTAGCAGCTCCACAACAGCATTAATATTAGGATGATGGGCTGCATGTAGAAGACATCATACAATGGCTTAATTCCACGTCAACCAAGGAGAACTTTTAAAAATAAATAGAAAAAAACTACAGTTACACTTTCAAGTAACCCGTTTAATTCAATAGTAAAGACAATAATAATGATGATGATAACAATGATAGCATAATGATGAAAATAATGATAGTTGCTAAAGTAACCATGGTGATGGTGATCAAATTGATGGTAGTTGCTACGGTGAGATGGTGATGATGGAAGAGGCAATGTATATGGGTGGTGGTAACAACATCGGTGGGGGTGGGGGTGGGGGTGATGGTGAAAGTGACAATGACAATACGAGTGGTGATGGTAGTGGCACTGGCAACAACTAGGATGGTGGTGACAAGGGTGGTGAGAATGTCAACTATCGCAATGGAGGTAGGGGGGTAGTGTGAGAGTGAGAAGTAAGTCAACTATCCCATCATGTTGTCTTCTAACTCACTCTACCTTAGGACCAAAAATACATTGAACCAACATGATAGAAAAGACAATAGGATAAGAAAATCATACCTTGTAGATACACTAAACAATGGGAAACAGACCATCACCAGCTAACATCCCTCAATCAGTGCCACAAACCCTTGTTTATATAAGTTGTGAATGGGAAAGTTTTAAAGAGGTGTATGACCACTCTTAATGTTTTATGGCGGTGTTTTTCCTCTTCTCTAACTTAAGTTTTCTTTATGTTAATTTTAAAATTTGTTGACAGGACTGCAAGTCATTGTTGTCTAGTAAGGCATGGTATTTGGAAAAAGCTCATGGTTTTAATTTCTTTCCTAGTACCCAGAGGTATTATATTTTTTTGTAGCAGTCTAGAGTGGACAAAGTTTACCATTGCCATTTGTGAGGCAGGAAGGGGGAAGTCGTTTGTACTGGGAGGAAATGGGAATTGTGATTCATCATTTAATGTGTTGAAAGAATATTTAAATTTGAATATAGTTTTGCATTATTTTTGTTTCTTATTCATCATGCTTTTGATCGAAATAATACAAAATTGAGGAATAACTTATACTTGACCATTCAATCTCAATTAATAGGAAAGCTTCAATTCCTCTTTTCTCTGCTCTTAGATTTTGCCAGGTGAGGAAAGACTGCTAGAATGTTGTGTGACAGAGGACGACTCGCTCTTCTTCTTCGTGGATGGACTCCAACATTGGGCGAAGCAAGAGCTACAACGTCGGGGTGTCAAGTCCGTTGATGATGTGATTGCCGCAGCCGAGTCACTAATTGAGTTCCGCCCATCATCATCATCTTCCGATGCCACCAAGAAGGACAAGAAGTACTCCGCCAAAGGTGGGGGAGACAAAAGGGACAACAAGAACCGAGACTCTCGAGACCAGCGACGAGCGCCTGCCAAGGAGGATCGAAACTTCGGACGCCGCAGCTATGAGGAGAAGAAACAGGCGTTTGTCCCTAAGGGAGGTTGCTTCGTGTGCAAAGGGTCACATGCCATGAAGGATTGTCCAAAGCTAGGGTCCCTCTCAGCCATCATGGAGCAGTCCGAGACTGAGACTAAGGAGGCAGAGCCAACAATGATAGGTTCGTTGCAAGTCCTCAATGCCCTCAATACCAAGCCCGAGCGCATCACGTCTAGCAAGGGGCTCATGTACGTGGAAGCACATATTAACGGGACTCCGACAAAGGCTCTGATGGATATAGGAGCCAGTCACAACTTCATTACCAAGGAGGAAGCCGCAAGGTTAGGACTATCTTGGTCCGAGAAAAATGGGTGGCTAAAGACTGTCAATGCCAATGCTCGTCGACTCGACGGAATTGCTAGCAATGTGAGTCTGCGCCTAGGGACATGGCAAGGACGCATGAATTTCTCAATAGCACCCATGGATGACTTCAAGGTGGTACTCGGCATGGACTTCTTACGTCAGGTAACAGCTATACCAATGCCATCCTTTAGTACTGTTTGTATATTGGAGAAGGGCTCTCCATGCATGGTTCCAACTATAGAAGGGGACAACAAGAGTGCTAGCAAGCAACTCTCCGCGATGCAGCTTGCCAAGGGGGCAAAGCGAGGAGAGCCAACCTACTTGGCAGTACTAAAGGAGGACAACCATGAGGAGGAATCCCCGAAGGTGCCCTCCCTTATCCGAGGAGTCCTTGAGGAGAACAAGGACGTCATGCCTGCCGAGTTGCCAAGCAAGCTTCCACCAAGGTGAGGGGTGGATCACAAGATTGAGTTGGAGCCAGGCACCAAGCCACCAGCCATGTCCCCCTACCGAATGTCTCCCCCTGAGCTCGAGGAATTGAGGAGGCAGCTCAAGGAGCTCACAGAGACCGGGAAAATTCGTCCAAGCAAGGCCCCCTATGGCGCACCGGTACTCTTTCAGAAGAAGCATGATGGAACACTACGCATGTGCGTAGATTACCGGGCACTCAACAAGGTAACTATCAAAAATCGCTATCACATCCCTTTGATTGCCGATTTATTTGATCGACTTGGGGGAGCCCGAGTATACACCAAGATGGATTTACAGAAGGGTTACTACCAAGTTCGCATCGCCGAGGGAGACGAACCCAAGACCACGTGCATTATGCGGTATGGGTCATACGAATGGTTAGTGATGCCCTTCGGGCTCACAAATGCCCCAACTACATTCTGCACGCTCATGAACGAGATATTCCATCCGTACTTGGATCAGTTCGTGGTGGTCTACTTGGATGACATCGTTATATATAGCAACTCGCTCGAGGAGCACGCTGACCACTTACGTACCGTATTCAAGGTACTTCGAGAGAATGAGCTTTTTGTAAAGGAGTCCAAGTGCATCTTTGCCCAAGAAGAGGTGAATTTCTTGGGGCATGTTATATGCCATGGAAGTATCCAGATGGACGGGGCCAAGGTGAAGGCAATCATGGAATGGGAAGCTCCCACCAAAGTTACCGAGTTACGATCCTTCTTAAGGTTGGTCAACTATTATCGGCGGTTCATACAAGGGTACTCGGCGAGGGCCGCACCGCTTACCGACATGCTCAAGAAGGGGAAGCCATGGGAATGGACCAACGAGTGTCAAAGAGCATTTGAGGATCTTAAGGCCGCTGTGAGTCAGGAGCCTGTCTTAGCATTACCTGACTTCACCAAGCCATTTGAGGTTCACACTGATGCCTCTGACTTTGCTATTGGGGGAGTATTGATGCAAGAGAGGCACCTGATAGCGTTTGAAATCCGAAAGTTGAATGACACCGAGCGACGCTATACGGTGCAAGAAAAAAAGATGACAGCCATCATCCACTGCTTGAGGGTGTGGCGTCACTACTTGCTAGGGGCGCACTTCAACATAAAGACAGACAACGTCGCCACTAGCTACTTCCAGACCCAGAAGAAACTCTCCCCAAAGCAAGCCCGATGGCAAGACTTTTTGGCCGAGTTTGACTACTCATTAGAATATAAATCGGGGAAGGCTAACGTGGTGGCTGATGCTCTAAGCCGCAAGGCTGAACTTGCCGCAATCAGCAAAGCCGATGGGGATGTCCTTACCCGTATTCGAGAAGGGCTCGAACGGGACCCCGTCACGAAGGCACTCATGGGGGTCGCAAAGGAAGGCAAGACTCAACGATTTTGGGTAGAGGACGGTCTACTCTATGCAAAAGGGCAACGTTAGGTTGTGCCAAAGTGGGATGGACTACGAAGATATCTCATGAAGGAGTGCCATGATACCAAGTGGGCAGGCCACCCAGGGCAACGGAGGACGATAGCCTTACTCGAGTCCAACTACTTTTGGCCCCAACTGAAGGACGATGTGGAAACATATGTGAGGACCTGTCTCGTGTGCCAACAAGACAAGGTCGAAAACAGGCATCCAGCGGAACTACTCGAGCCATTATCGATACCCGCAGGACCATGGGAGTCGATCACGCTGGATTTCATTAGCGCCCTACCACAGTCCGAGGGATACGGGTCAATTATGGTCGTGGTGGATCGATTCTCAAAGTATGGGACCTTTATCCCATGCACTAAGGACTGTACTGCCGAGGAGGCCGCCTGCGGATTTTTCAAGAATGTGGTCAAGCACTGGGGACTACCAAGGAGCATTGTCAGTGATAGGGATTCGCGGTTCACTGGGCGACTTTGGACGGAACTTTTCAAGCTCCTAGGTACTAAGCTTAACTTCTCAACAAGCTCCCACCCCCAGACCGACGGGCAAACGGAGAGGGTAAATGCGCTACTAGAGTGCTATCTACGACACTTTGTAAGCGCTAACCAGAGGGACTGGGCCAAGCTGCTTGATGTGGCCCAATTTTCCTATAACTTGCAGAGGAGTGAATCAACTAGGCGAAGCCCATTTGAGGTGGTCACAGGACGACAACCATTGACTTCTCACACCATTGACATACCTACAAAGGATGGGAAGAGTCCCGGGGCAGAGAAGATGATCAAAACTTGGGAGGAACAGGCAGACTTAGCACGCTCATACTTGGAGAGGGCCCGTAAAAGAATGAAGAAATGGGCCGATACCAAGAGGCATCCGCGAGAGTTCTCCCAAGGCGACCTAGTCTTTGTGAAGCTATTGCCTCAACAATTCAAGACCTTTCGGAGCTTGCACAAGGGACTAGTACGAAGATATGAGGGACCGTTCCCGGTGATCAAGAAGGTAGGGACTGTTGCTTACCGGGTCAATCTCCCACCAACACTCAAGATTCATCCAGTCTTCCACATGAGCATGATAAAACCTTACAAGAAGGATGTGGAAGACCAAAGCCGAGGGCAATCACAGAGAGCACCACCCCTTACAACCAAGTCTTTCGACAAGGAAGTGGATGAGGTGCTCACATCAGACATCGTAAGGAGACGAGGGGTACCGCCAAAGAAGCGGTACTTAATCAAGTGGAAGGGGCTCCCAGTGTCCGAAGCATCATGGGAATTCGAGGAGGACTTATGGCAATTTCGCGACATCCTCAAAGATTATGAGGCAACGAGGACGACGCCACAATAGGTGGGGGAGAATGTGACGCCCCGCATCACTCCTCGCATGCACACGAGCAAGAACGAGTCTTGCCCGCCTTTGTTTTCGCACTAAGCCTAGTTACTTGTATAAAGAAGCCTTTAGAAAGGCCTAGACTTGACTGGAAGCTTCTAGAAGGCTCCAGAATTATGTAGATATTTGTAGAAGGGACAAGAACATCCTAGAACCTTGTAAAGACTTGTAGAAAGGACAAGAATCATCTTGAGTTGTGTAGAAGGTGTTAGAAAAGTAGGCTGAGATCAAGAGGGGGGGTGAATTGATCTTTAAAAGTTTTTCGCAAATAACATATTATCTAATTCAAAAATTAAGATTTCAGATCTGTTCTTGAATCACAAAGCAATCAATCAATATAAACGCAACAACAAAATTAAAGGAGAGAAAGGTTAAGAAAGATATCACTGGTGTTTTATACTGGTTCACCCAATACCAGGGCTACGTCCAATCTCCAGCCAAATTTCAGCTGGGTTCCACTAGATCAAATGTCTTACAGATTACAATCTTACACTTAATCTACCACAAGAACCAAATTCCAGTTCCTGCACTCAACCTCTCACCAAGAATCAAATTCCAGTTCTTGATAAATTCTACAACCAAATTCAAGCTGCAGAGAAACCAGTGCCCAAATTCCAGGCATCAAACAATACAAAAAGAATGTAAAGAAATGAAAAAGAAGAAACTAGAATGCTCAAACCAGTTTATGCAATTCTGCTGTAAGTGTTTCTTCTTCAAAAGAAATCAAGTTGCCTCAAGAAATATTTTCAAAGAACTTCTCAAAAACTGATGCGAATCTTTCTTGAAAAGAGTGCTAAAGTTTGCTTGATTGATTGCTCAAGGATGTGTAAAAACTGATATGTAAAAAGTTCAAGCAACTCTGTTTTTATAGAAGATTTTCAAAACAGTTGTTTTAATTAATCTGTTAAAAGATTCTTTTAATCTGTTAAAAGTGCAGTTTTAATCTGTTAAAACTTCTTTTAATCCATTAATACGTTCTTGATTCTTTAACAGATTTGTTTTAACTAATATGACAATGTTTATATCAATTAAAACACTTTACAAAAAATCTTCTAAGTTGATTTAATCGATTGTTTCGTGATTCAATCGATTGAAATACTGCAAACCTTTATTGTGAATTTCTTCAAGTTATTTTAACTGATAAAAATAAGTTTTAATCGATTAAAACGCTGTATAGAATTTTTTTAAGTTGTTTTAATCGATTGAAACATGTTTTAATCGATTGAAAAAATTCCGATCGGTCATAACTCAATTCTGATCGATCATAACTGATTCTGATCAGTCATAATTACATTCTGATCGATCATCCTGAACCCTTAAATGGTTTTAATCGATTGAAACGTGTTTTAATCGATTAAAAAGGTTATGATCGGTCATAATTCAATTCTGATCGATCACATCTGATTCTGATCGGTCATATTTGTATTCTGATCGATCATAATGGGTTCTAAGTAGATTTAATAGATTAAAATCAAGTTGTATCGATTAAAATACTGCAAAAATACTTCTTTTAACATTTTGACTGATTTTAATCGGTTATTTCAAAGTTGTATCAGTTAAAAACTTGTTTAAAAAAGCTTTTGTCAAAATACTTTATTCTTAACTGTTTAAAACATTTTTAGAGGCATTTTGCAAAATCTTTTAAGTGAAGAAACCTCATGCACCAGAAAAGATAAAATGATTTTACCTAAGAAACTCTGTAGACACACTAATCCTTTTATTCTTTTATCTAAGTGACTTGTTGACCGCTGCAAAGTTGTTTTTAACTTTATCTTTGACTTCATTAAATCAATGAGATCTTTGCCAAAGTATTTCAATAAGATCTTCATCACTTTCAGTCTCCCCCTATTTGATGAAGACAAACACCACTTTGAAAAAAATTCTGCAGGAGAAGTCACTTGATAATACAGATTAGTGAAAAATAAAAAATGAATTGTGTTCCTATTTCTTCCCCTAAATTGTTGCTCCCCCTAAATTAAGAATTTATTTCTCCCTTTAAATTGATCTAAAATAAAGCAACTATTTCTCCCCCTTTTGACTTCATAAAAAATAGGGAATAGAAGAGAAACAATGCAAAGGTATGTATCAAGTTTTAGATTTTGAAAATAAAAAGAATATTAAAATACGATACTTTACTCATGTAAAGACCAATCAAAGTTGATTCAAACTTATCTTCATTAACACGTTTGTAATGAATACAGTTAACACGTGTAAAGATAAGGGAATCACGCTTTAGTAGCATGTTACAAGAACAGCTATTAACTAAAGCCTTTAATTTTTCTTTCCAGAATAAAAATCGATTAAAAACAGGACAAAATCGATTAAAAAGTTATTGTCAATGGTTTTAATCGATTGGAATAAAGTTTTAATCGATTAAAACAGTGAAGGACATTGAAAATATGAAACATAAGTGCATTTAATCGATTAATTCGACTTTTAATCGATTAAAACAGTAAAGAAAAATGTTGTATAAATTCTTTTAATCGATTTAAAAGATTTTTTTATTGATAAAAACAGCTAGATTTGCAACCTAAGTAATGTTTGATGCATCTAAAATGCCTAATTCAGTGCGAATTTTGAAAAACCGATCACGAGCAAGAGGTTTTGTAAAAATATCTGCTAGTTGTTTTTCAGTTTCTATAAAGAAGATTTCGCAATCACCTTTTAAAATATGATCTCTAATGAAATGATGTCTTATTTCTATATGCTTTGTCCTAGAATGTTTGATTGGATTTTTTGTTAACATAATGGCACTAGTATTATCACACAAGAGAGGAATTTTTTTGAGAATTAAACCGTAATCCTCAAGCTGTTGTTTGATCCAAAGAGATTGAGCACAACAACTCCCAGCTGCAATGTATTCTGCTTCAGCTGTAGACAGAGCAACACATGATTGCTTTTTACTGTGCCATGAGATTAGACTGCTTCCAAGGAGATGACAGGTGCCACTGGTGCTTTTCCTATCAAGCTTACAACCTGCAAAGTCTGAGTCAGAGTATCCAACTAGATTTAGTTTTGACTCACCTGGATACCATAATCCAACATTTGAAGTCCCCTTGAGATATTTGAGGATTCTTTTTGCAGCAGTAAGATGAGACTCTTTTGGTGCAGATTGAAACCTGGCACACATACAAACACTGAACATAATGTCAGGTCTACTTGCTGTTAAATATAGCAAAGAACCAATAAGTCCTCTATATTTGGTTTCATCAACAGATTTTCCTTTTTCATCAGAATCAAGATAGCAATTTGTGGACATAGGTGTTGATGCCTCCTTGTAATGTTCCATCTCAAATTTCTTTAAGAGTTCTGTGCAGTATTTGGATTGATGAAGAAAGCTTCCTTCTTGAAGTTGTTTAACTTGTAATCCAAGAAAGTAGTTAAGTTCCCCCATCATAGACATCTCAAACTCTCCCTGCATATCTTTGATGAAATCTTTACATAAAGACTCATTAGTAGCTCCAAATATGATGTCATCAACGTATACTTGAACCAGAATTACATCATTATTCAATTTCTTTAGAAATAAAGTTTTGTCAACCAAACCTCTTTGATAGCCCTTTGAAATAAGAAAGTTACTTAACCTTTCATACCATTGTCTTGGGGCTTGTTTGAGACCATACAAAGCTTTCTTCAATCTATAAACATATTCTGGATGAATATGATCTTCAAACCCAGGTGGTTGAGTAACAAAAACTTCTTCATTCAAGTAGCCATTCAAGAAAGCGCTTTTGATATCCATTTGGAATAACCTGAAATTTTTAATTGCAGCATAGGCAAGTAATAGTCTAACAGCTTCTAATCTAGCAACTGGAGCATATGTTTCATCAAAATCAATTCCTTCTTGCTGATTATACCCTTTAGCAACTAATCTGACCTTGTTTCTAGTTATTATGCCATTTTCATCCATTTTATTCCTAAAAACCCATTTTGTTCCTACAATGTTGGCATTATCTGGTTTTGGAATTAATTCCCATACCTCATTTCTTGTAAATTGATTTAATTCATCATGCATAGCATTAATCCAATTATTATCCTTTAATGCATCAGATATGTTTTTAGGTTCAATTTGAGATACAAATGCCATGTAATTGCAAAATTTATTTAGAGATCTTCTAGTGGAAACTCCCTGATTTATTTCGCCAATGATGTTGTCTATTGAAAGATTTCTTGGAGTTTTCCATTCTTTGGGCAGCTGCTCTTCAGTTTCTTCAATCTCTTCAAACTGTTTTTGAGAAACTGTTGGTTCTGGCAGTTCTAACTGATACATTTTATCAGTTAAATATCTTCTTCTGCACTATATTCAGAAATTTTCTGCATATTCGGGTTAGTCTCATCAAATATAACATGGACAGATTCTTCTACAGTATTTAGCCTTTTATTAAAAATTCTATAAGCATGGCTATTTAATGAATACCCCAAGGATATACCTTCATCAGATTTGGAATCAAACTTTCCAAGATTTTCTTTTCCATTGTTTAAGATAAAAACTTTACTTCCAAATACTCTAAAATAGTTTATGTTAGGCTTTTTACCTTTGAATAATTCATAAGGAGTTTTCTTAAGAAAATGTCTGATTAAAACACGGTTTAATACATGGCAAGCGGTGCTAACTGCATCAGCCCAAAAATATTTTGGTAATGCTTTCTCATTAAGCATTGTCCTAGCTAGCTCTTCAAGAGAACGGTTTTTCCTTTCCACTACACCATTCTGTTGATGAGTTCTAGGAGTAGAAAAATTATGTTTGATGTCATGTTTATCACAAAATTTATCGAAATTTTCATTTGAAAATTCTCCCCCATGATCACTTTGAATACAAGAGATAAAATAGCCTTTTTCATTTTGAATTTGTTTCGCAAATTTCTTAAACAAATGGAAAGTATCAGATTTTAATTTCAAAAAAAATGTCCAGGTAAATCTTGAGTAATCATCTACAATAACCAGTGCATATAGATTTCCTCCTAAGCTCATAGTTCTAGAAGGACCAAAGAGATCCATGTGCAAAAGTTCAAGAGGTTTAGATGTTGAAACAATATTTTTCTGTGAAAAAGAATTCTTTACTTGTTTCCCCTTTTGACATGCATCACATACTTTGTCTTTCACAAACTTGAGTTTAGGTAAGCCAACTACAAGATCTCTAGAAATTAGTTTGTTTAGATGATTCATATGAATATGAGCTAACCTCCTATGCCATAACCAAGAATCATTCTCTTTAGAAGTTAAGCAACAGTTCTTAGCAAAATTAGTATCTAACATGTAAATATTGTTGATCCTCTTACCAGTAATCATTACCTGTTCTGAATCTGATTTGATAATTTGACATTGATTTTGCCCAAAGACAACTTTGTGTCCTTTATCACACAGTTGACTAATACTAATCAAATTATGTTTTAAACCTTCAACATACAAAACATTGTTAATAATACCTGATTATGCACATTTGATGTCACCTATTCCAAGAATTCTTCCTTTATTATTATCACCATAGACAACAGTCCCACCATTCTTTAGTTTTAGATTGCAGAATTTTGTAATATCACCTGTCATGTGTTTGGAACAGCCACTGTCAAGGTACCAGAGATCTTCATTTTGTCTTGCCTGAAAAGAAATTAATATAGTTGTAGTACAAAATGATACAATATTGAAATAACCAATTAATTCTTTCAATATTTGTAAGTTTTTTTTTTTAAAACGCAACATTATGTTACGTGAACACTATTACAGGAAACATAAACACATAAGTATCTAAGTGAAACTTATGTATTTATGTTTGCTGATGTAATAATATTCATAATAAATAAATAAATATATATATATATAAAGTTAACTTATTTTTTTTATAAATATTAAAATAAATAATTAAATATACAATAAAGAAAATAAATAAATAATATATTAAATACAAAATTTCAGAAAAAAATACTATATTTTGTCTGTATTTTCATATTTTCTATCTGTTAATTTTTTTTCACTCCTGACATTAAATAATTATAATTACTTATTGGTATGTTATTTTGATTTTTACAAAATAAAATATGATTACAGTATCATAACATTTTTCGTTAGATAAATTATACACGTCGATGAAAGTATTATATTGACTCACTTTCAGAAACAATTAAATTAAAATAACAATATGATGAAATTGAAAAAAATACAAAAGTAAAAAAAAACCTATTTTACCAAAAAATTTATCTATATTAACAATTAATAAGTACGTATTTAGAAGTTTGAATTTATTAAAATACCGTTACCCCTGGCAAATATAATATTATGAGCCATTATTGTCTTTAATATAATTGATCGAAGGAAAGGACGAGTAAAACTAACTTAATTTAAGTAGTTTTTTTTTTCTCATAAAACATCTTTTTGTTGTTTAGTAATCTTTTAGTATTGGGTAAAATTGTTGTTTATTTTTCAAGTTTTAAATTTATAATCTATTAACATATAAGCAAAATTTCTAATGATATTTTGAACGAAGAATTGAAAACAAATGGTCCAAATTTTAAAGAAATAATTTATTTTTTCTTCAAAGTTCAATAAATTTACAATTCATTTTTTACTCTTAATCACCGTAAACATTTTTACCATAATAAATAGAAAATAAATATTCATTATATTTTTATATATTTTTTAGTTTTTATAGGAATATTTGTTCAATCTAACACAATAAATATATGTATAAATTATTTAGATTTGTTAAAAAATAATAATATAATTAATTAATATTTCAATTTGAAAATAAATTAAATAAAACATACAACAATAAATACGTTACACGAATCATAAAACAAGTTAATACAGTGTATGGTGAATAATACGTGATTAATTATTAAATTTAGACTAAATTCACATAATCACCCTTTTTATAATAGTAGAATCTCGATGCGTCAAAAGACTTCACTTTTCTCTTTTAATTTTTATATTTGGTGTTAAAAGTCGCTACAAACTTTGCAGTTTCTTTTTGGCAGAAAAAAAAGAAAAAAAATACTGACATTGCTTTCCACGTTCCACTGTTTCTTCACTCTTCTCTTCTTCTTCACTTCGCTAAACCCTAAACCTTCGAAGACCTCAACAACGCAACAACAAATTCAACTATTCCTCAAACTCTCTGCAATGCAAAATCCGTGACTGTATGCTGTGAATGATCGATCTGATCCACGCGAATGGAGAACGTGACCTTGTTGCTGAGTTATCTGGTGATGTTGATGGTGATGGTGGTGGTGGTGGCGCCTTCGCACGCTGTTTCCAGTGGTCCCCACATTGCCGACGTTAACTTGCTCTTGCCGCCGAAAATGACGTTTCCAGTAGATTACAGACTCCAAGGAAGCGACGGTTGCTTCCAATGGTCCTCTTCCATTTTCTATCACACTTACTCGATCCAAGTTTATATTCGAAATTTTGAATTATAGTGAAAAATAAAAACGAAAGAACTAGGTCACGTCATTTCAGTTCAGTTCTACGTATGATAAAAATAAGGACAAAACTTAGATGCCTGCAGTAGTATCATAAGGGTTTGTGTTCCTGGTGCTGTTTTCCGATTGGAATTGGATTTCACCCCGATAATTTGCAAAATATTTCATAAAACGTGATTGCTGAAGCTTCTTGTAATACTGCATCAGCTACGGTACTATCTAAGCTTTGTTGCAATAATAACTTGGATAAAACTCAGACCTATTTTGTTGGGTGCTTTCTGGTGTAGTCTTTCGATGAGAACTGAAGTTTCACATCGGGAACTTATGCTGTCGCATTCAATGCAAGCATTTATTATGCAGACGATTGGAATGAAACAATAATTCTGAATGGAGAACAGTATCGGAAGCGTATAACGAACTACATTACGTCTTATATTTGTTCTGACTCATCTCTTCTTTCCTATAAAATTTGTAAGCTAAAGAAGGGCATGGGGATGTTTAGGCTGCATTAGTTTTCATATCACACTCCCATTTTCTATCAAAATCACTTGCTTAAGTTTATTTGAAAATGGAATTATTATAGAGGAAACAACTAGGTCATGTCATCTCAGTTCAGTTGTACCTATGATAATATAACTGTTATTATTTGTAAAACTAAAAAAATGGTTAAAAAGAAGGTTTTGGGAAGTTTAAGGTGTGTTCGAAGGTGTTTTTGTATTTAAGTTTTCAGAACTATTTTATTGAACAAATTCTAGAGCTGATTTTTAGAAGATAGAAACAAGGGAAGGATATCTGAAAGTGAAAGTACGCTAAAAACATAAGTAACAGAAACTTGAGAATTTATATAGAAATAGATAACAGAAGACATTTTAGAGATGTTTTGGTTTAGAAACTAAGGAGATATAAGTTCTGAAAACAATTTTAGAAAAATACACTTATCAAACAAAAGCTTTTTTAGAAACATGGAACAAATAGACCTTTCAATTGTATCTCAAAAATTGATTGCCTGGTTTCCTGAAGTGGTGTTTCGTAACTGGTTCTGGTTGTTATCCATTGTTATTGAGTTGATTATGATGTTTTTTGTGGCACATACTTAGGTCATGGGATCATCATGATATTCTGTCTGTTGAGCCTGAGTATAATTCAAGCAGCAAGTGCTCGACTAGTGCAAGGATAAGATCCATTGCCCCTTACACTGGTAGGAAGGAAACTGCTGTTTATGCTGCAGATTTGCAATCTGGGATTGTGATACGCTGCAAAGTTTTTATTGACAACATATCAAGAATACAGATATTTCATAATTCTATTAAGCTTGATTTAGAGGGGCTTGCCACGCTACGTGTTCGAGCCTTTGATAGTGAAGGTATTTTTGAAATCTTATTTGTTTTGTACTTATATTAGAATTTTCACACTGTAGATCATGAAAGTGGGACTCCATTGGTGTATTTCTTGGAGATGGTTGATTTTGCAATTTTGCGCTGCTCTATGTCTTGCGTTTACAGAACTATTCTTTTGAAAATATGCTCTTTTTGCCATTTTTTTTGAAAATTTAGAAATAAGCTTGAATTAACAAAGAAGACATAACACTGCAGGATTGCCATTGTAAGTGGTGTGAGGCTTACTTTACTCTTTTCTGCCTTTTTAGCACAGACATTAAACTATTCAGCATATGTTTATTTGTCTATTAATGATTGGATATAATTATTTTCAGTTTTAATTTTTTTGCTAATTTCCAGTCACCTTTTCTTCTTAATTGAGTCTTAATCAGATTGGGAAAAATTATTGAACTTCCCTTGTGCTGCAGAAAATGTATTTTCCTCATTAGTTGGCTTACAGTTTATGTGGAGTCTTATGCCTGAAGCCAATGGATTACCTCATCACCTTGTTAATGTTCCCTTAAAGGATTCTCCCCTTAGTGATTGCGGAGGACTATGTGGTGACTTAGATATACAAATAAAACTTGAAGACAATGTAAGGCTGCTACTGGCTGGTTTAAACAGGTTAATTCATTGTGTTATTATTATAATGCATATTTAATATTATATCTTACCCTTTTTCCTGGCCCTATATTGCAGGGTGTGTTTTCAGATCTGTTTGTAGTAAAGGGAATTGAGATTGGTCATGAGATTGTGTCAGTGCGTTTGCTCGAGCCACAGTTAAAGAATTTGGCTGATGAGATTGTTCTTACTGTTGCTGAAGCTATGTCACTTGATCCTCCTTCACCAGTTCTTGTCCTTGTTGGTGCAGTCATTCCCTACACCCTCAAAGTCATCCGGGGAAGTGTTCCTCAAGGTTTTCTTAAGTTGTTTACTTTTCATTCAACTCTTTGTGCAAGATGTTTAAAGTTTTAAATCTGTTATCTGTGTGACTACGCTGTCAAATTGCCGCATTAGTAGCTAGGATTAGGAATGCAATTGGCCATTTATAGATGGGACTCTTAATTTTTTGTATTTTGGGAGAATATTTGTCCTCTTTGTCTTAGTTCTTTTAACAAAATCTTATAATTTGCAGTCCTTCCCCTTGAAAATTTGCTCCAACATTTTTTCTTAAGCTAAATTTCTAATGTTAATGTTTTGTTTGGACTCTGTTCCTTCCTTCGTAGGTAGTTTGGATGCGACACAATGATATTAGATTATTTGGATTTATGTAGAACTGAGGATCTCTCTGATTGTTTTGGATCAATACATTATGTCTAACGTTGCGATATATGTTCTATGTTTTAGAGTTGAATTTATGTTTTTTTTGTGTGTTTGTTCCTTAGATTAGGGTTAAGATTTTGGATTGAGGCCCATAACTTTTCTTTTGTATCTTTTCTATATAAATACAATAGTAACTGTGTCTTTTCATATTGTATTGGAACCCTCACCAATTTTCTTAAATTGTTATCAAAGCGGGCAAGATCCCACATTGATTTCCGTCATCCCTGTCATCTCTGACCACTGTTGGATGCCGTTTGTTGCCATCCTCCAGAGTGGTACTGACCGGCAAAGCCAAGGTTTGATGTGCCTCTAGGAGCGCGGCTCAACCTTGCTAAGCGTGCCTTCGTTCGCTGCCCCTCCAGGCACGTGGGTGTCATGTGTTGTCATCCGGTGACTGGAACCATGTCAAGTCAGCGTCGTTCTTCTTGTCAGTGTCTTCCAAGTTTAGTGGTGCCTTTACTTTTCTGTATGTTACCCTTGAGGGCTAGGTCCCGTGCTATTCTCTCTTGGTTGGTTCTCCTTCTTCTCTGGTTAAAATATCTTCAACCAACGCCTTCTCTTTCTCTGCCACTCCCACCATTACTAGTGCAAGACTCAATTGGAAATGCTATTTATCCTAGTGTGCATGTGTTAAGTTGTGGTTCCTAGGTCAGAGGTATCATGATCATTTGGAAAAGAAAGCCAGTTCTCTTTTTGCCTTCAAAAGGTCCAAGTTGGAGAAAATAGATTTTCAACTCTGCGCAATATCATGGCAGTCCGTGGAGCCAAAACTGGATCTCTCTTATGCAGTTAGTCAATTTATGCAAAATCCTAGTGTTGATCATTGGAATGCTTTGATTCGCATTCTGAGATATGTAAAAGGGACTCTAGGACAAGGATTGTTGTATGAAGACAAAGGTAATACTCAAATCCTAGGTTATTATGATATAGATTGGGGAGACTGTCCCATTAATAGAAGATATACTATTGGGTATTTATATTTATTGGCGGGAATATGATTTCTTGGAAGAGTAAGAAACAAAATGTTGTTGTTCGATCCAGTGTAGAAGCTGAATATAAATTTATGACTCTTGTTACATGTGAACTTGTGTGAATTAAAAACTCCTTCAAAAATTAAAATTTTGTGATAATGAGCAGATAAAGTTGTATTGTAACAATCAGGCGATTCTTTATATTGCCTCAAATCCAATGGTTCATGGAAAAACAAAGATATTGAAATCGACTCTCATTTTGTCAGAGAGAAGTTTTTATCCAAGAAACTCATTACAAGGAACTCATTACTGAGTTTGTGAGCTCTAATGAGCAACTTGCACACATTTTAACAAATTCCCTAAAAGGACCTAGGATTCAGTTCATATGTTCCAAGCTTGGTGCATGCAATTTATATGCTCTAGGGATGTTGGGATATGTTCTATGTTTTAGGGTTTAACTTACGTTTTTTTTGTGTATGTTCCATAGACTAGGGTTAAGGTTTTGGGCTGAGGCCCATATCTTTTCTTTTGTATCTCTTTATAAATACAAAAAGTAGCTGGGTCTTCTCACACTCTATTGAAACCCTAACCAGTTTTCTCAAGTTCTATGTTGGAAGTTGTTTATTGTATTAGGTAAAGGTTTGGGCAGTAGAAGTAGAGAAATGATGTTTTGAAATTATGTCTTTTTTTTTGTTTGTGTGTGGAGCGTATTTATTTGTCTAGGTGACTTGGTCACTAATATCTGAATCAGCTGGTGGGTTCACCCTTCTCATCCTTTGGGTTGGTTTTTTGTCTGATAACTTGGGTTTCCCAAATCAAGTTTCCTTCCATTTTACAGAAGATAGAAGTGCTAGAGCATCACTATGTTTGCACCCCAAATAATAATAATCATTTGCACCACCCAAGTGCTATAAAAACAATTAAAAGAGTCATACAAGTAAGTGAGGGGAATTAGGCCAAAGCACACAAAGGAAACCTATAATGTAGCTGAGAATATCTATCCCTAAAGAATACAGGATTTAAGAAATTAGGCACATTATCCCCCCAATAGAAACCCTGGGATTTAGAACTGAAGTCAGCAAGCTTATCAGCACACAAATTTCCATCTTCTGAAAATGTGAGTAAAATGAAGAGTCATTTGCTTAGATGATTCAAAGCAATTCAATCACCTATATCTAAGCTTCCAGCGAATAATACTACTGTTCTTTAATGCTTGGATAATATGTTGAGAATCACATTTTAATACAAAGAAGATTCCAACTTTTATCAATTGCAATTTCTAATGCTAAAATTATACCCATTAGTTCTGCATGTAAACATGGCTTTACTCCAAGAGAATTTGCAAAAAAACCAAATACAAAGGTCCTAGAGTCCCAAAACACACCTCCACAACCAGCCCTCCCGGGTGCATCCTTAGTGTTACATTTTATTTTAAAACCAATTGACATTAAGCGAAGTTGTCTAATAAATACTTAAGTCGTACTCCAAGATTGAGGTAGGCGATGTGTGACTTTCCAATACCTTTTTTCATAGATGTCTGCTAATACAAGCGAGTCTACCTGGATAAATAATTACCAAGACAAACTATAGACCCTAATACCATGTTAGATTTTATTTTGAAATCAATTGACATTAGAAAAATTTGTCCAATAGATATATAAGCCACTCTCCAAGAGTTGAGATGGGTGATGTGTGATTTTCTAACACTTCCACATATGTATTGCATTTAATCCAATTGCATAGAGGATGTAACCAACTAACTGGTTTTGCGATTCTCTATAGGTTTCCTCATCCTCTTGCACTATTCCTTTTCACTCCACAACTTCTTTCTCTATCTAAAATAAAATACTGTAATAGCATTCACCTTCTGATTATCTGGAAAGCAAATATTAGATTATATTTTATTTTATGGGATCTTTCTATTGGTTTTTCTTTTTATTCTTGTGAGGCAATCAAGCTTTCATTCTCCCCTGACAATCTCTGCAAATACTGAGAGAACAGAAGAACCCGGATGGATTTTCAGTTGATTTTCTTACAATACACAAATCTCTTTCATGCTTTCAATCTACTTATCAAATACTTTTATAGTTAGTCTCTTTGGAGGACAATAGATATTTTCTAATTTGGAGTTCTTATTTTTCTACCTGCTTTTGAGTTTTTTTTAATATATTTTTTATGGTGTAGATAAGGACTAAAGAAATTTTCTCTTTTGGCTGTTGTGTGCGTGGTGTATTTGAATGGATTAATGATCGACACACCTTTTTCTGTCATGCAGAGGGACTGATTTGCTTGTTTGTCCTGTCAATATTCTTTGCTGATGTTGACATTTCCTTTTGTAGAAGTCCTGATTTTTCATCTTTGAATTTTCGTTTTGTTCTTAAATTAAAAAAAAAAGTGCTTCAACTAATGATTGATTCTAGAGCCATAGTTGAAATCAGTAAAACCATGTATAAAGTTTGGGTACTGATCAATGGTTAAAGCCAGTTATATTTCAAGAATTTTTTAATTGGATATTGTTAGATATTTCTCTTTTCTGTTTGTTATGAGTTGTAACTAACAATTACAACTAACTAATTAGTAATTCTTGGTTATATATATATATATATATATATATATATATATATATATATATATATATATATATATATATATATAGTTTGTCACAGGTAATTACTAACAACTACTAGTTGCATTTTTTTTTTTTTTTTTGTATCAATGTATCTTTCTTTTAATAGATATAGTTTACTCATGTTTGAAAGTTTAGACAACTGTTTTCTGATTCAATGACTTTTATATTTTTGATTTTGCTGTAATGTTGGTCAGCATATTATCAACACTCTTACCAATATTTTGCTTTGGCATTTGCAGTGGTGACTTTACCGTCACCCCATCACCAATGGTCTGTCTCAAATGCTTCAGTTGCTCAGGTTGACTCAATAACAGGGTTAGCATATGCATGGAACTTGGGGATTACAACTGTTATTGTTGAAGATACTAGGATTGCTGGCCATGTTCAAGTGTCTTCACTGAATGTGGTCCTACCAGTTTCTTTATGTTTATATATATCACCTTTATCTAGTTCTGGTGATCCAGTGGATGGAGTCAAATCTATTCCTCTGACCACCCGTTGGTATGTTGTATCTGGCCATCAATATCTTATCCAGATAAAGGTTTTTGCACAAGATCATGATGCACAAGAGATTTATATTACAGAGGTAGTTTGCATGATTCTACTTTCATAACCCAACATCAATGGTAACACATGTTTATATTGCCTTGTTAGTTTTTTTCTTTGATCTGCTTCTATTCTATATATTTTGTATGTTGGATTTCTAGGACCATTTTTTAATGTTTTTGATGACAGTGATCTGCATAATAATTTTACTATTTTGTGTTCTCTCTTTTAGAAAATTAAAAAAGTTAAAAAAAGAATTGTGTACTAAAGAAAGAGGATACTAAAAATAGTTTAACTATGGGCATAACTTTTCATTGATTGTATTGCGTTTCTGTTTAATGATCCTGGTGAGATCTTTGTGCATTAGACCATGGCAGTGGACAAGTACAGATGAGAGTAACTATTGTGGATTATGCATGATACAAATTTAGAATATTTTTCTCTCTGCCCTGGTTCGTGGTTACTGATTATACACCAGTTCAGTGTCAGATAAAGTGCTTTATCTCTAATGTCGGAAGGAACTTCGTTTGATAGAGAGAATGTTGTAATTGGAATTCTCACAATTTTTTATTAAATCTCATTCAAGAAGCTCTACTCATGTTAGAAGCTTTTATGCTTCTCCAGCCAAACGTGTCATATCAAACAAGAAGAACAAGAAAATATGATGCAATTGGTGCACCTCTTATACTGCAAACTGTGGACACAAATGAACATCAAGAAACTAAAAAAATTGTTTTACATACTATTTGCCAAATAACAGACTCTATGCCCTTTGTATTATCAAAACGAAATGAAGAATGTTTTTATTCTATTTGTAGCTTTATTAATTAATCCCAGTCTAATAATGTGATTTTCCAGCCCTGAAAGTCTTCTGACCCTCCTGATATGAAACACTTAAGTATCCAGTCATAATCATGCAGGCTGTCATCCCACATTCTTGTCCCATTCCAAGGTTACCACAAGTAAGGGCTTAAAAATGGTACTTAGATGACCCACCAATGAAGGACCACTAGCAGTAATTGAACCTAAGATCAATTAGTTGACTAAGACAAGAAAATGCTGTAAGAAAGTTCTTCTACTCTTTCACTGTTGGCCATGATTCTATTTTCTAGTTTTTACTACATAACAAACAAATGATTAGGGCACATCTTCTATTTACCCATTGATGTAAAGATTAAAAAATGTGGCCATGACATTTTGTTTTTAATATTTTTTTATTTACATTGCTAGTCTTGTGTCAATTGTTATATTTATGAGTTACACATCTCTGTTTAAACTTCCCATCTGTAATCAATCCTGTTTCTCTTATATGAACTGATTTGGTGCTTTTCTTTCCATTGTTTTCAATATCTGTCTTTGCATTGCAGAATGACGATGTTAAGGTTTATGATAATGATTCTGATCAATACTGGAAAACATTTTGGGTTTCAAATGATATTGCTGTTAAACGTAGCTGGCGGAATTCTAAAATCTTGAAGGCTTATTCACCAGGACTTGGAAAATTGACAGCTTCTCTGACCTATCCTGGTGGGGTTGATGACAAAAAGGAGGTGATCATTCTTTCATAGAAGCCCTTGGGGCATATTTTTCTGTAATTCCTTTCTCAATTATTTGCGTCCTCTTTTAGTTGTTGCACCATATGTTGCTATGTGGTTATTACACATTTCTTCTATTTTTTGGGTTTTCAGAGAGGCTATTTTGCCTGGCACACTTCAGGATATTCTAGTACTTTTTCAGGGTCAGGTACTCATTATTTGTTAAATATTGTAGATTATCAAAGCTGTGCAAGAAGTCATGGTTTGTGAACAAGTAAAGTTCACCTTGGACAATGAAAGTGGAATAATCTTCCTGCCATGGTCACCTGGTGTTTATCAGGAGGTGGAGTTAAAGGCTATAGGAGGTTGGAAGCCTTTTCCATCTTCTCCAATCTGAACGAACTAGCTTATGCTTCATAGTTGTTTCTATACTTATTGATCCCATTTTGTGATGTAGGTTGTGCAAAAACAGTGAACGACTTCAGATGGTTATCTTCAGACTCGTCTACAGTATCTGTATCAGCTTTTGGTATTGTCCAGGCAAAAAAACCTGGTAAAGCTACTATCAAAGTGTTATCTGTATATGATTCACTAAATTATGACGAGGTAATGTTCGGAAGGAAAATATATACCATTATTTATTCATTCCAAAATATCTGGTAAATTTGATTATGTTTGTTTCGTTAAGCCCATATAATGGAGTGTAAAAATGTTGTGTGGTTTAAGAATAGTGACGAGGTATATGCTTGGAGCATATTGATTGGGCATCTATGCTTAAATTTCATTTCACTTGTACTGTCCCTGCTTTATTAGTGAGTGTATCCCATTAAACCTGATTTGGACCACCAATTAATATCAGAATTCTATTTTTGTAAGATCTTGATATCAGAATCCTGATTTCAGATCCTAATTTTTAGATAATATTCTATTAAGTAGGGATCTCTTTATTTTTGATATATCGATTAGGATGCTAGTTATGATCCTACTTGTTGGAGATTCCACACAATGATAGTATAGAAGTTGGGGACAGTTCTCACCTAACATGCCAGTTTGGAAAGGTTGAGTAAGGCTCATACCCTCATTTTAAGATGGTATCAAAGCATATTCTAATGATTGTTGTTGGGCCCACTAGGCCACCTACTGGTGAGCCATTATCAGACCATTTGTAGATATTCAGTCTTGGAAATCTCACCTTTGAGTTATCCAGCCCTTGACATGATTGGGTATGTTGAAGATCTTATATTATTAGAGATATGGTTAAATTATAGTATATAAGTGGTAGACAATTCTCACCTTACAAATTGCTTTTGTAGGGTTGACTTAAGCCTAAATTCTTGTTGTAAGACTATCAATTAGATCAAATGAAGTCTTTCGTTTCTAGGCTAATGACTTGATCCTACTTAAAAGTCCATAACAACTTACCACCCTTATTTCTCTCTATCTCTCCCCCCTTCTCGATGATCTTTATATCTAGGTGTTGCTCATCAGCCTGAATATTGCCTATGTTCCCAAAAAAATAGAAAAATCTGTTTTTTGGGGCTCAATTTGGTTGATTTCTTCTTGCTTTGTATTTGATATTCCCTTGTCCTTTTTGAGGCTTTCTTTTCTACTGGATTGTGAAGGTTGATGTGTGATTACTGGTCAAACATGCTTAATGTTGCTATATGCTGGGTCGAGAAAAGAATTGTTGGTGACTTTGGGAGTCACCTGTTGTGGGGGTGCTGATTTTGGCTGTTTGGGGTTGACTTTGGTGTCTTGCGTTCAAGACCATGGAGCTTGGCTTTTATTTGTGGTCCTTCCAAATTGTTCTATGTTTGTTGTTTATCATATGATGAACTTGAAGCATACAAGTAGAGGCTGCACTACGCCAGGCTAGAGGTGACTGCAATTAAGGGGGCTTTTCAACAAGGATAATCTTTTTGTATGTCCCCAATAAGCACATCCAAGAGTAGATTAAACAAGGACTTAAGGTTGGGTCCTGGTATAATCCTATCCATATAAGATAGTCCTTATTCTCACCTTCTAGAGTTCTCACACTAGTAGTTACCCTATCATACAAAACATAAAAACTATAAAAATACCATTTTTAATTTTGTGACCAAAAAGGCCATGGATCAAATTCTACAAACACCCTCTTTGCTTGTTGGGGTAAGGATGCATACATGTACCCTCCATTGACACCACTTGGTGGAAGCCTATTGCACGGTTTTCTCTTTTCCATTTATTTGAGTAATGTTAAAAATGTTAGCATTTTCATGAAAACCCTACTCCCTGATGACAGTTTTCTTTAAAAGAAGGGAAAAGGAATTAAGAATGTATAGATACTTCTTTAATTTCTAATAATAGTGTGATGTTTTTCTTTGTATAAGATATTCCAAGAGGTGTTTTCTGTTGGATTCTCTATGTACCATTTGTTTGTTTTCTATTAGTGCATAATGCATGCTTAATTTTTTTTGCCATTTACTTTGAAAGTCTATACACTTTGTACATTGTTTTTTATTTTTGTCAATTTTTTATAGGTACTTGTTGAAGTCTCCATCCCTGCATCTATGGTTATGCTTCACAATTTCCCTGTAGAAACTGTTGTTGGATCACATCTTCAAGCTGCTGTGACAATGAAAACAGCAAATGGTGATGCCATATTTGAGGATATTGTAGTTTCTTTCCCCAATAGTCTGCTTTGAATTTTTGCTCATGTTGTTTTATCATCTGCAGGTTCCTTTTTCTATGTATGTGATGCCTTTAATTCTTTGATAAAGTGGAAAGGTGGAAGTGAGTCTTTTGTAATCGTGAATGCAACTCAGGAGTTGTTATACTACAAAACAGAGCCAAATACTCAGCTCCGTCCATCAGATGATGGTTTTCCCTGTTCGAGGACATATGTTTTTGCTTCTAATCCTGGTCAAGCTGTGATCCATGCCATATTTTCCAAAGATGATCACCACTACAGTCATAGTCCTGTTGTATTAAAAGCATCCTTACGTATTGTGGCATATCTACCCCTTATTGTGCATCAGGCAGGTGATGGAAACCAATTTGGTGGTTATTGGCTTGATTTGGCTCAAACAGAAAATGACAAGCAGTCACATGGCTTAGAGGAGTTATATCTTGTACCTGGCACAAGTTTAGACATAGTACTCATTGGTGGTCCTGAGCGGTGGGGCAAAGGTATTGGTTTCATTGAAAATGTAACAGTTTTGGATGAAGAGAATGCTCTGGCTGAAGATGGAGTCCTTGTGCATCGGGTATCTGGTAGCTATAGGAATTTGTATGGGATTTTATGTCAAAAACTGGGAAACTTTGTAAGTTTCAGCATTTAATTCTTCATAGAAAGTATCCTAATATGCTTAAAAAGTCATAGAAGTTGGAAAGTATTAACCTTTTATAGCTTCAAATGACTCAGAAACTTCATTTCAAACGTGGAAATTTGGTTGGCGATGACCATCCTCTGCCTTCAGTAGCTGAAGTTTGGCTGTCAGTGATGTGTAGCATTCCTTCTTCCATTGTACTTGTAGCTGATGAACCAGGTATGCTTTTTTTCAGATTTAAGGTCATCAGCTACACAACTCTTCAGATTTCTATCCCTCAAGTGAGTTGTGCTTTTCAGTGAATGAACACAGAATAATTAAAGCTGCAGCTCTAGCTGAACGTAGTTTAGGTAGACTTCGTGATACCGCTGTAATTGTTGCAAATGGGCGCACTATTCGTGTATCTGCAGTTGGTATCAGTGATTTGGGAGAGGCTTATGCAAATTCATCTTCTCTCAGTTTGAGATGGGAACTTAGCAGTTGTGACGGGCTGGCTTACTGGGAATATTCTTTGGATATAGTGAAGTCTAACAGTTGGGAGAGATTTCTGGTCTTGCAAAATGAATCAGGAGTGGTACTGAAAGATTCTTATTAATTTTGTCATTTTATTTACAGTCTGGCTTTATTGTTGCATTTGACAGCACCTGGTAATTTAGCAAACAGAGTTGCTTTTGAAAGCTTTCTGTCCCAAGAACTAGTTCATAATGGTCTGACTTGAAACATTATTTTTGTTTATATATTGCCTACTTGCACTTAGTTTGTAGTACTAATAATTTTACTGTAATAATGCTTTGATTCTATAACTTGTGCTATAAACCAGTACTTTAGATTTCCATTTTGATTTCCTTTTTAGAGTATATAAAGCCTTTGGGACTTTGTAGTGCTTTTGTCATCTGAATAGTGGTTACTTATTTCTCGTTTGACATAAAAAGTTCTCTTATTTTCTGTAGATTGCTCCTAGAAGAATTTTTTCTATGTATTATTTTTCTAGTGCGTCTATGTTTTAATGTGGTAAATTACATTCTTCTCATTGATAGATACTTAAATTATTCTTTCCTATCCTTTATTTTGAGAAATTACACTCTACTTGTAGATGACAAATGGATTACTTATTAGTCCATTTTAAAGGGCAACCAGTCCTTTATTGTGTAGTAATGTAGTTCTCTACCATCTGGCTTGTCTTCTCTAATTAACTCTCAGCACAAGGTATTGATAGGCACCTGTGCTTCAGTCACTCGGAAAATTGAAGTAGCTATTATGTAAGTTAGCGTATTAGAGGTACTAGTCTGTCATTCTTTTCTCACCCAAGACCCAAAGGATCTATGCAGGTGAATTTGTACTATACTTACCTTACCAGTTTGTGCTATGTCTTGACTGGTGTATATTAATCTGATAATCTACTCTTTAAATATCAGTTTGGTTGAGGGAAATTCAGTCTCCCAAGTTCTACCTATTTTATGGATGATTCTTAAACTCGAGCTTGTAAATAGTTTCATAAGTAGGGCGATACATTGAACAAGTTTTAATGGGTCCTTTATGATGTATATCATGCTATGTAACAGTCATGCATAATTTCAGGATGTGGTGAATTTATTTTACTTATTTTATTGTAATGTATGGATGACTAACATGATCTTAAATGCTGTGTTTCTTAGTGCACTGTTCGTGCCACTGTCACCGACTTTGCCGGTAACTTCGGAGATGATACATTTCACTGGTTTACCAAAACCAAAAATGTTCTGACAGACGCAATTCATTTACAGGTAATAATTTTTTAAATTATTTTTCTTCAATATGAAACTGAATTTTTCTACATTCCATGATTAAAATCTATTAGTTTCTAAGTTCCACGTTCAATACTGCATCTTATCCATGCACTCTGTTCTGTATGATTGGATTTTGTAGCTGTTACAGTCCAAGACGAGTCACAGGATGAAAAAAGCGTGATCAGCAATTCCTCCTTAGGCCCACAAATTGAAGAGTTAGTCATAGGAGAAATAGAAGAAAGGTAGAAATATCTGATGAGGTGGCACAGAGAGAGAGAGAGAGAGAGAGGGAGAAAAGGAGAGTAAGTTACAAATTGTTTAGTTTTTCTGTAGCCAAGGGGGGAGAGTAAGGGGCATCAAATAATAATATCTTTTGGGTTGTTATAGGTGGAGAGTAATATCTCTCTACAGGAGCTATGCCCTGGGCAGTTATGATTATTTCCTACTGTTTTTTTTATAATATTCATATAAGTTTCCTTCTTCATTCTTTTGTTTTTTCTTCTCTGCATAATTGTTTTTAGTTTGTTCAGCTTTGTATCAGTAGTATATTTATTTTTATTGTTACTCTGTTTTTAGTTGTCTCATCTTTATATTTGTGCTACAATGCAGCTTGTTTCTACCCTAAGAGTTGATCCAGAGTTCAACTTGATATATCTCAATCCTAATGCAAAGGTAACATCATTTTCTTAAAGGGATTTTTTATGTGGTAACCCCACCTCAGGTGGGTCCAGAATTATTATACAGTTTGCACATTGAATTTGTTGGCTGTACACTTGGTTTGCTTTTTACTTTTTCTGAGACGATAGATAGTTTATGTATTTAACCTAGGTCATGACAGTACTTTCTCACTATTTTTTCATTGATGTTCTACTGAAGGCTTCAGTTTACCCAGTCCTGTTGGAGAAACATTTTACCAGATTATTCTATCATAAATGATTATGTAACTTTTGGAAATTTAGCCTAGGCCTTTGAGCTACATATCAGTCCTGTATAGAAAAACATAAATGATTGCCTATTTTTATAGAAATATTTTTCCTTTCTTTTAACGTGAGTTTGGGTCTAAGTCAACCCCAAAAGCTAGCTTATGAGGTGACGGTTGCCTTCCAATTATATACTACTTTGGCTATCAATGTGGGATCTCGAATGTGCACCCCTCATGATGAGGAAAGGAAATCTCGAGGGTGAAATTTATTAGACATCTGTGAGTGGCTTGGTAACTATAGGACTGATGGGCTCAGCCTTAACCATTAGGATAGACACTAATGGTATTTTAGAATTTAGTTTGAGCCTAACTCAATCCCAGATCTAGCTCATGAATCGACGGTTGTGTATTAGCCCATAAGCTCAGGTACTTCTACTGTTCAATGTTCATCTTAAGGTAAAATTCTCCGTCCCAATGCAGGGATTATAGTCTAACTTGCTTTTGGTCTACAGGATGCTTTTTGTTCAAGAAGTTAACTTTTAATGCATTTTATTTAGAATTTTAGGGTGGTATCTTACATGACTGCAGGTAAATTTGTCAATTATTGGTGGTAGCTGTTTCTTGGAAGCTGTTACGAATGATTCTCAAGTTGTAGAAGTTATTCAACCACCAGCGGGATTCGAATGCCTACAATTGATTTTGTCACCTAAAGGATTAGGGACTGCTAATCTGAGTATATATGACATTGGGATAACTCCTCCACAAAGAGCTTCTGCACTTGTAAGCTATGTCTTCCCTCACTACAGGATAGCTTGAAATTTTTAAGGAAAAATGCTTGGTTTAATGTACCTGAATCAGTTTTATGATCAATTAGTGGATTTTGAAAATATTTAGTGTTATCTTCCCTTGTCTGTTTGAATGATTAATGTGCAACGAAACACTTCTCTTTCTGCATTCTTATGACTCTTTGAAGGGAAACTTATTAAGGGCAAAAGTTTCCACCTGACAGTGTCAATTGGAGTTTAAATTTGCATTAGTTTGTTGTACTGCATCACAACTTGGTATTGGTGTCAGATGGTTAACTGATGTTATTTAATGTGAAATGCTTATAAAGGTTAACTATTCCAGGTTCAAGTTGCGGATATAGAGTGGATCAAGATCATATCAGGAAAAGAGATCAGCCTGATGGTATGTCTTTTCTACAATGTTATTACTTTTTTGGTCTTAAATGGCTTATACATGAGATTTGTTTGGATGGATGTGTATCCCACTCAAAATGGTTTTACTTAAAAATTGGTAGAAAAGATCAAAATAAAGCTGAATACGACCTTTGAAGCCTACTCAAACCTGCTTTCTATCAAAAGTTCATGATATATTTGAGTTTAATCCACCATTTCCATATCAAATCATTATTCTTGTTGGAAACTAAAGAAATAGAAACGAGTCACACATTGGTTGGACAAGATAAAATGTTAATAGGGTATATAAGATTGGAATCACAAAGTCAACATTGCCTAATACATTTCCACATTTCAAGATTTGATGGGTTCCATACTTTATTCCAGTCCTTAAGGCTGTTCCATATGGAATCAGCTTCATTAAACGTAATAATTAATTCCTTTACTTCCTTGATTGAAGTCAAATGAGAACACAATTTGTCTTGCAATCTACCTGGCGGAAGTAAATTATAAAGTTGGGTGTGAAAGAAATTTATTCTTTGGATGTTTAACGAGAAGAGGTAAAAGAATTATCTAAATGATCTATAAATGCTTCCACTTCAATGTTTGGAAACCTTATTTATTACATTTTCGTTAAAATTTCCTTTCATTGGTACTACGATATTCCTTCTCAACTCAAGAGTTTCCATATGAAAATGTCTAAATGATATTTTGATGAGTCTTGGCCAAACTCCATCTAAACTTCAGAAAGGAGATAGAACAAAAGGATAATTAAATTCATAAATTTGATTGGGGGTTTCAAAATAAGTTTGACTCTAAAAACCTGAAAAGTAGTTCAGGTCAATTTTAGCCTAGCACTTGACCTAAATGGGCTTAGTTTAGGTAGATATGTTTTATAAAATAATAATCTAATGGCTAATATGAATTACTATTTTATACTATTAGAATAAAAATGATGAGAATTAAAAGTAAGTCCTTAATTCTTATTCTTACAGGGAGTGAATTCCTTTTTATTATAATTTATATATTAAATTATTATATTTAAATTAAAATTTATTTCATTAGTATAACTTTTATATATATATATATATTTTCAACTTTTTATTTAAAATTATTATTTTTTATTTTTTGAATTAGTGTTTTTAGATAAGTTAATTTTATATGGACATGTTATGATTATTTTTAGTTTTCAATTAAATAAAAAATTGGCTCGTTGACCTAATATAAGGCTGAATTAGACAAAATTATACTCCGTTTTAAAGTATAGGCTGTACTGGGTTATCAAATTTTTTACTCAACCAGTAGGTTATATTGAGTCCAGCTGTCCAGTTTGACAATTCTAAATTAGATTAGCTACATAAATAAAATTAAGAATCTTAAAATCTTGAGGTAATAATTATGATTTAATTTTGTAACATCACATACATATTTTATTTTATTTTTTTATTGCAAGGGGAACTTTAACAGGACACACAATTGTAAGAACACGAAAGATAGTCCAATCCTATAATACAGAATAATATAATAAGTACATATGTCATTAACTAGTCTCTAATATAAAGAAGAAAATGGGTATAATTTTGCCCACTGGTGGTAGAAAACCATTTGGGTTTGAGCGTAAGCTCAAGCTGAATGTAATCCCTTGACTGCCGAGGAGTTTTTGCTTGTTGCTACAACATTTCTATAATGAGCTGGCATGTTGTCCTTTGCTCTTGTTTTTGCCATTTTAAAATTTTTAAGCGAATATATGTGCAACAAAGATTTTTCCTTCATGATATGCTATTATGATCTTTACAGGAAGGAAGTTTGCAAACTATTGACTTATTGGCTGGTAGTAATGGTGGAAATAGTTTTGATGCTTCTCAGGTTTGAATTGTTTTCCCTATTTAGTTTTAGATGTTACACTCCAGTTTCTTGTGCTTGGTCTGCTTTAATATGATCTTGGGTGACATAGTTGTAACTGTACTTCCTTTAATATGGTCAATGAGACTGTTATCTTTTACATTCTCTTGGTCATTTTTGGATATTCACCTACAGGAAGTAGGAAGATGTCAGTGAGATTTTCTATTTTTGGTGGCAATTTGTTGATTTGGAAACTGTTATGCAGTTTTTTTACATGAATCTTCATGTACACGTTGAGGATAGTATAATTGAGCTGGTGGATAATGACGATTTCTCAAGTCTTGTTGGTGGCCATGTTAATGCACCAAGTTTTAAAATAAAGGCGAGGCATCTTGGAATTACTACCCTTTATGTGAGTCTATGGTCAACCTCTATTATTTTGATATTCATTTCAGTCAAGTTTCTTTGGACTTTTTGAAACCCAACAAGCTTATTCATTCTTTTTTGAAACCAGGTCAGTGCTACACAACATTTGGGACATGTAATACAGAGTCAAGCTATTAAGGTGGAAGTTTACGCAGCCCCAAAAATACACCCTAACAATATTTTCTTACTACCTGGTGCATCATATGTGGTATGTTCCAAACTACAGATGTTGTTTATTCATTACAAGTTTGAGAATGTGAACTTTGAAAGAAACACATACTAAATTCTTCTTTGATTCGTTTTATTTTTCAGTTGGAAATGACAAGGTTGACATTTTTTTGGAAAATAATTGCTCACAATTTGTTTGTTATATCAAGATTTATATGTTTATTTTTAGGTTCAGGATTCATGTATATACTAAGATAATTGCATCTTTGTTTTTCCCAGCAGTCACCGAAAGTTTATTATTTGTCAAGGTTTGCTTAATTGAATCTAGTCTAGAATCATTTATGGAACCTATAATACCTTGTTCATGAACAAGTCAAGAAGAGCCAAGTCAAGTAATTAAGTTTTTTTCTCATGTGTATCTCTTCCATACCTTTCTGTTGTCTACATCTTTTGCATTTTGGTGCATTCAATATTGGGCTGGGGTGAAGTTTAAACCATAGCTTTCTCCTATTATCTTGGTTTTATGATGACAAAATGTTTTTTTTTTTTATAGCTTACCATGGAAGGAGGCCCAACACTCGGTGTTCATGTTGAGTATGAAATTGAAAATGATAAAATTGCAAGTATTGATAGATATTCTGGACGGCTCTCAGCAAGTTCTATTGGGAACACGGTATGATGTGAATTCCGTTTAGACCTATTATTGTTCCTTATTTTGTTTAGCTACTTTTTTCTTCTAATGTGTTTATCTGTAGAAATATTCTCTTACTGAATTGATACCAATAACAGAGGATACAATTTGTATTTATGCAGATCAAATCTACTAGAAATAAGGAAAATAAATCACACATTATCTGAAAACAATCTCTGACAAATAAGGAAGCAGAATAACAGAGATGTTTCTAGAAAATATGTCTGATCTGATTCAGATTTATTACTTTTTGGTCCTACAAATCTTGGACAGATATAACATTCCTAATTTAACCATATCTCCATAATTTATTTTGAATCATAAAATCCTAACATACCTAATTAATCTACAATATCAAATATAGACATTCATGCATATGCTTCTTAAACCACATGCTTTAATACATTTACACAAGGTGGATTTTGTACTTTGGCTGAAAACAATAGTGTTTTTATTGTGTTATGCTACCCTCTATATTATAAAAATTAACCAGGTAAATGTCAGTTTTTGACAGCACAATCTTAAGCTTCTGCTTTGTCAGTAGTTGTAAAAAATTATTTATTGACCCTTGCTTTACATACTAAGACTTAAGACAGAAAAATATGATAAAGGAGCTTAAGAGATTAAGTATCTTTTAGCTGACCCATTTATTTTTGGGAGAAACTACATGATTACAAAGAGTGAAAGTTTAAGGCTACACCTAGTTGCTAGTAGCTAGTAAGAAGTAACAGCTTTCAGTGACAATATGTTGACCTATCTCAACAAGTTATGTAAAAAAAAAACGCTATTGTAACTCTCAGATTTGCTGTTATGGGATAGACTTATTTTAGTGGAGACCACCCAATGGTGTGTTTTTTGAACACTGGCAATGCATGTTGTCTGGTCAAATCAGGGTTTTTAAGTATTACATACATTTTCTGGACCTTGCTACCCCCTTGATAAACATGTCATGTTCTTTTACCCTGGCACTAATCTTTTATTATATAATTGACCTTGACACTACCTATTTAACACTTTATTAAACAGTACAAGTTCAAGATGGCATGCTACACTTGTTTAGTTTACTTGAGTTTGATCCTGGCTACCTCTTTAATCAGTATTTCTTATTGGGAGGTCTGTAGTTCTCAAGACAAAATGTGAGTCAAAATCAAAGAATATCATAAAGAATCAACTGACTCAGAAAACCTAGTTACGAAGTCAGAGATTGACTGATTTGTGGTGGATTTTACTCTTGGTTTCTTGCAGCACAAATGGCAAGCAAATGCTCGGAAAGAAGCAACATTTAAGAGTAACCAATTAGATTGAAGCTTAGGGTTTTTCTGATTTATAGTCTGAAATAAACAATCTGGGTTTCTTAATTCACTAAAAATATTAATTTCTATTGACAATTATGTTCAATTTAGACCTTAATATATAAAGGGTTAAAAAAGTAGTTTAAGCTTTTGGGAAATCTCCTCAACATGGGATTAGACTCTTTGACCAAGTGATGTATTTCTGTTGAGATATGAATATTCTTTTTAGAATGGGCCATTTCAATTCCCAAAATATACTTCAATTTTCCTAAGGTCTTAATTTCAAAGTTCTTGACCAGATGTTGGCCTAACAGATGTTGCTCCTCCTTATCATCACTTGTCACTATAATATCATCCACATAAACCAGTAACATTGTTACTCCCCTTGACTTAGAGTGTTTAATGAACAGAGTGTGGTCTCCTTGACTTTGTTTAAAGTCCAGACCTATCATAACTTTAGTAAACCTTCCAAACCACGCTCGCAGTGATTGTTTCAGCCCATACAATACCTTTTTTAGCTTGCAAACAATGTTGACAGCTGTTTTTCCACCATATCCAGGAGGCAATTCTATGTAAATCTCCTCTTCAATTTCTCCATGGAGGAAGGCATTTTTAACATCAAATTGTTGCAAGTTCCAATCATAATTAGCTGCTAGGGATAATATCACCCTAATTGTATTCATTTTTGCAACTAGAGCAAATGTTTCCATGTAATCCACTCCATAGGTTTGAGTGAATCCCTTAGCTACTAACCTTGCTTTGTACCTCTCAATGGATCCATCAACCTTGTATATTTTTAGTATATACCCACTTGCACCCTATTGGTTTTTTTCCATTTGGGAAAACAACCAAATCCCAGGTACTATTCTTTTCTAATGCTTCCATTTGGCGTCCATGGCTTGTTTCCATTTTTTATCACTCAATGCCTCAGATAAAGAGGTAGGTGTGGTTGTAGTGTTTAGGCTTTTGAGAAAGGCTTTATGGGTAGGTGAGATGCTTTTAAACGATAGGTAATTGGCTAGAGGGTATAGTGGTTTGATGGTACATTTCCTAGTCTCTTTCCTAAGGGCAATTGGAATATCTAGGCCCTCATAAAGTGGTGCTAAACTGGATTCAGGTTCTTGTGCATTGGGAAAATCAGATGTTGATTCAGTGTATATTAAAGGATTAGGGGTAGTTACCTCAAGTAATGTTAGGTTGAATTGTTGGACATGCACAGATTCTGGAATGACCTTTGCCTTTGTATAAACCAGTTTTTTCCCAAATCTTACATCAACCCCATCTTGAGTGGATTTAGTTGGTTCCTTCTCTGTTGTTACACTTTTAGTCCCTATTTCTGGTCCTAAACTTAAGTTAGGGAGCATAAGGAGTTCCTCTTCATTTCTGGCAGTCTCCCCCTAAAGATGATCTTGGTTGAAGTAACTTTTGTGCTCAAAGAAGGTGACATCTCTGGACACAAATTTTTGGGATGGTGGGTGATAGCATTTATATCCCTTTTGTGTTGATGAGTATCCTATGAAAACACATTTTAAGGCTCTAGGATCAAGTTTACCTCTATCACCATTGTGGACATGGACACAAGATACACACCCAAATATTCTTGGAATAAGGTGGTTAGATGTGGACACATTAGGATAAAAGGAGGACAGAACCTCCATAGGACTTTTGGAAGCTGGAATACTAGAAGGTAGTCTATTAATTAGATAACAGGCAGTGAGAACAGCCTCCCCCCAAAACCTTTTAGAAACCTTATGTTGAAAAAGAAGAGTTGAGTTTGGTCTAGAAGGTGCCCATTTTTCCTCTCAGCAATCCCATTTTGTTGAGGTGTTTTGACACATGATGACTCATGAATGATACCTTCCTTTTGACAAAAGAAAATAAGCCCATGATTAAAGTAATCTTTGGCATTATCGGATCTAATCTTCTTAATGCTAATACCAAATTGATTTTTTATCATGGAGAAAAAACGTTGAACCACATAGCTGACTTTGGATTTATGTTTTATTAAGAAAACCCATGTAACACGAGTACAATCATCGATAAAGGTAAGAAACCAATGGGCACTAGAAACATTTGGGACAGTTGAGGGACCCCACACATTAGTATGAATTAAATAGAAGGGAAAAGTGCTTGCATTATTACTAACTGGAAAAGGAACACGTTTGTGCTTAGCAAACTTGCACACTTCACAATTGAGACTTGCCACATCTAATTTGTGAAAAAGAGAAAGAAATAATGTTTTTATGACCCTAAAGGAAGGATGTCCAAGGCGATGATGTAGCCTTCTCCCTCTTGGTCTTTATTGAATCAGAGAAAAAAGAGGTGTTATTTTCCAGGTCTGGTGGCAGATTTGGATGGTCCAAGTAATACAAGCTGTTCCATTCTCTAGTATGTCCAATCGTCCTCCCCGAGTACTTGTCCTCTAGAAAACAAATATTATCATAAAAAATAGCATTACATGATAGATCTTGTATGATTTTTTTTATGGAAATCAAACTGACGAACAATTTAGGAATATGAAGGACATTTTTAAGGGTTATGGATGGGCTTATTTTGACTTCTCCTTGACCTGCTGGAGTCATCAGAGAGCCATCAGCTGTGGATATATTTTTGTTGCTAGGACAAGGGGTATAAGAAGAGAAATGGTTAGGTAGGGGTGTCATGTGGTCAGTAGCCCCAGAATCTAGTATCCAATATGGGTTAGAGTTTTTATCTGAGGCATTAAGTCCAAAAGAAGGAAACTTATCAAATGTTCCTTAATGTGCCAGAGAACAACTACCCGGTGACTTATCCAACTTGTTGAGGAATGATCTCATCTGCTCTACTTCATCTCCTCTATTTTCTTCATTTGTTGCAGCACCTATGTGTGCTTGTTCCTGAGTGTTCTATGACGCAGTATTCACCACTTTAGTAGTTGTGTCTGCCATGTCCACGTAATGTAGTGAGTAGGTATTTGATTGTTGCAACTGTAACTAAGAAATAACACAACAAATCACAAAAATAATGAAGGCCGACTGTCGTAAAAAAAAACGATTGACAATAATGAAGGCTGTCCTGAAAGGGATGGTTGATAGCAAAGATGGTTGCCGTCTAGGGTTTGGTTTGCGACAATAATAAAGGCTGTCCTGAAAGGTACGGTGACAGCAATGAAGGTTGCCATCTAGGGTTTTGTTGTGCGCAGTTAGAGGCTCCCAGAATTTGAGAGCTCTGATACCATCTTATAATTTAGGGTAGAATCCGCAATATCATTATTCTGAGAATACAATTCATATATACAAGGCTAGAAAGCTATTTTAGGAAGTATAATAATAGCACCTAGACAACCGAATCCCTATGATTCAGGGATACCATCATACACTATAATTATAATCTCCTAAATAAGGAAACAATAAAACATAAATCCTGACAGAAATAAAACAACTAATAAAACAGATTCTAACAGTTCTTCGTAATTAAATTAATTTGCACTTACAAACTAGGTTTTTGTGTTACCCACACTTCAGGTTCTAGCCCAAAAGGCTGAAACTATTGTGAAAGGGATGTGTTGGATATCTCTATGCCAATCTTGGGTCTTCACCAAATGGCTTTAGCTTTACGATACTTGGTCTTTCACAATACAAACTTGAAAAGGGGTCATTTTGTGTTATACGGCTCATCCTAGAATTGTACATGTTTAATTCATGTCTGTTTCATTAACCCTTTTTTTTTCCAATCCCTTTTTAGCTGTACTTTAACTTTTTAAGTGTTGATTGTCTCAATTTAAAGCTGTGTTCATGTTTGGGTCGAGAATCTTCATCAGTATTCTTTTTCTGATTTTGCTTTGTATACTGTATCTACTTCACATTTACTCTTCTTTTAGTTATTTTTTCTGGAATGCATATGCTAATTATTTCAATCGTTTGTTTCAGATATACCATTTATATTTTTTGCTTTAATAGTTTGTGCGTTATGTATGTCTCTTACATTTAATCATATATGGTTGGTGGAACATATTTGACTAATCCAAGATATTATTATTGTCAGACGATTATTGCCAGTGTCTTTGTAAATGGTAATAGTGTGATTTGTGAAGCACGGAGTATGTTAAGGGTGGGAATTCCATCTACTGTCACATTGCATGTGCAGAGTGAACAACTTGGGATTGGCTGCAAATTGCCAATTTATCCGTTATTTCCCGAGGTGACTGTTAAAATTAAGATAGTGTTTCCATTCATTTATGTATTATTGTATTACAGATCCTAATATTGACTTATTTGGTTTTATCAGGGTAATTTGTTTTCTTTCTATGAGCTATGTAAAAATTACCAGTGGACTATTGAAGATGAAAAGGTTTGGCTATTTTCAAATTTATCTTTTCATTCTAAAATGCATTACAGAGCACCAACACAGAGCAACTCAACTACACACAGTATACCGAAGTTACTCTTTTAGGAATTTAAATACTGCATGGCCTAAAAATCATATTACAATAATAAAAAATACTAAGAAAGAAACTTTTGAATTTAAAGGTAAGTTTGTTCTAAATAGTAAATAAGCAACTGATTGAAAACAAAGCTTCTTACAGCTCCACCTGAAACTTGTCGTTACTGTATCTGAGTGTTTCTATCAAATTATATATAGACCATTCAAACTAAGCAAAATTTGTGCTACTATTAATGGATCTGCCAATCGGGAACTATCTGACCATCCACCTTGCATTTCTCACCATGCTATCACAGTTGTTTTCCTTTTTTTCCACAATTATAAACCTAGTGTATCATGTTAGATAACTGACTGTCTGTTTTCAGCTGTAACTTACATGTACTTGTCTATCTGTTAGTAATTCTCCGATCTATATATAGGATTCTGTAATCAAGAATTACTAACACTTCAGAATGTGCTTATTCAATTCAGTAACAATATTATTTTCTTTTATATTGCTGTAGTCAACCTTATTTTCATATCTCAACCTTGTGACTAAGACAGCTACCACGGCTAATGTTTCAGCTACTTTGGTTATCAAAAGTGGCTAAAACTATAACATTCAACACTCGAGAAATCATATAATGGAAAAATGATACATTTTCCCAACCTCTAGTGGGAAATAAAGATTAGGGGGGTAAGTGGCCCATGTTGGGTTGAGTTTAATCTAAGATCCAACCCAATTAAATTTATTTGGTTTGGGTTGGGTCAGATTTACAATTTTATGTAGCAAGCCAATCCAATCCAATTATAATTGGGTTGGATTAAGTTCTCCGGTTAAGTCAGTATAAAAATCATTTATTAAAAAAAAACTCAATAAATATTTCCAGTGTTTCTTAATAATTATTATTTGATGATAATGGTTATATTATATTTATTATGTAGTTGGGTTGAGTCGGATTTGAAATTCATGAATTTATTATCCAATCCAATTTTAATTGGATACACTAAATAAAACCCAACCCAACTCTCAAAAGTCTACTTGGGTTCATAGTTTGAATACAACCCACTTATACCCCTAATAAAGAGCACAACCTTCCTATGCCCCCTTCCACCAAAAAAAACACCAGGGTTTAAAACTGTCAATTCAAGAGACTACTAATCTGTCCGTCCTTGGACTCCATATATATTTCAGTCAGGCAATGTTCTCTTAAATAAATAATACTCAGATGTAGTCTGAAGAATTCTGTCTTTGCTTCTATAGGTATTGAGCTTCGAGGTTCCAGAGAACTTGCACGGGGATAGTATCCAGTTCGCTGCTTCGGCAGGAAGTCAAGTTAATAGTTATTTCGACGAGAACGACCTTGGTTTTGTTAATGTCTTGTATGGAAGGTATTAATTAATTCGAGATTTAAGAATAACATGTAATAAACAATGTGTAATAGTGCTTGAGTCCTTGCTAGACTGTAACTACTCCCACCTTCCACTAGTGTATCATATCTATGTCTAAATCTTTTTCACTTTTATTTTTCTATGTAATTATTAAATGTCTAAATCCAAATAATGGTCTATTATACTTCCAGTTATCATGTATCATCGGGGCATAGTCTTTTTAAGATTCATGTGGTTCTCTTGTCGTACACAGGGTTGACAACATGTCAATGTAGAAATTCTTATAAACAATTTGAAAAATAGAGTTGAGGAATCTGTGATTTAGTTCCAAATGCTCTTGTTTTTCCAGATCTGCAGGCAAGACCAACGTTGCTGTGTCTTTCTCATGCGAACTTTCAATTTCTGGGTCAAAGACACAGTCATGGTTTTACAGTTCATCTTTATCAGTAACAGTGATTCCTGATCTTCCACTGGCTTTGGGAGTCCCCATAACTTGGATTCTTCCTCCTTACTATACAATGACAAGCCCTTTGCCTTCATCGTCAGAATCCTACTCACGATATGATAGTCCAAATCGCAGGGGATCCATCAGCTATTCTTTATTGAGAAGTTTGGAGAAAAATGAAGCTCTGCAAAAAGATGCCATATTCATTGATGGGGATAAAATTAAAACAACCAAAAGTAGTAGTCTTGCTTGTATTCAGGCTAAAGATCGTACAACAGGAAGAACAGAGATTGCCTCTTGTGTCAAGGTTGCTGAGGTATGGAATAATCTTTCACTTACTGTTTACTTGGGCCCACTTCTTGGTGTTTGCATGAGACTAATGAGAGAACCTTCCAGCGTTAGGGCATGCTGATTTCTGCTTGAGCTGACTTTTTTTACAGGTTTTGATGTTGATTGATACTTCATACTAAGGATATTTTAAATTATAAATGGTTTTAAACATGCTTTCCTTGTTTGAACACTGTTTTCATTGTGGTAAGAGATAGCTGTACTATGTTGCATTAAATTTTTAACATGCTAGAGAGCTTTAGCCTTGTGCTGAGAATAGTTATTCTCCTTTATCAGAGTATAGTTACTATGCAAAATATGTTTTCTTTTTTATTTATGTACAGCAGTAGTATAACTGTCTCTATTATTGTAATAATTTAAAAACTAATGTATTTATATGTAAATGTTATAGTATATATATGTCTGGGCGCCTGCCATATTGCATATAATAAATACATTGCAAAGTAAACACAGGTTGATTTTAATGAATTTTAAAGAGGTAGATAAGTATTTGAAAAGATGGAGAGAGTAATCTTAAATAGATTGGTTGCACATTTATTTATTAAACGAGTCATTGATGGATTGAATTTATTTAAGACATTTTTAGTGGACCATAAATGGTTTTTAATCATTTGTTTCTGGTCCATTCATAATGGTCAATCCATAAATCATCGAATATTCATTTTCCTCACTTCCTCTTGTTGCCTGTCTGTTGGCAGCAGAATATGTACCTATTTTATTAACCATGCTATGTACATTCTGGACGTATGTTATTTGTTTGAAAATTTAATTCACATCATAAAATTTTTTAATATGATCAGGTGACTCAAATTAGAATAGTCAGTAAGGAGGTTCTCCTCAATGTAATGAATCTTGCTGTTGGTGCGGAACTTGATCTTGCAACAAGCTTTTATGATGCTCTAGGTATCAATGCCTCCTTGATAATGAATCACATAGAGGAACTTTCAAACTGAAAAGTGGTAATGTTTTATTGTCTCTTACCATGGTTCAACAGGAAATCCTTTCCACGAGGCATACAATGCAGTGGCTTTGTTTGCTGAAACTAACTACCCTGATGTTCTCTATGTAAACAAAACAGCTGATGGAAAAGGCAATGTCCATATCAAGGTTTGTTGATGACTTTTATTGGATTATCTTTCTTGGTTGTCTTGTTCTTTTAATTTGGAGCAACTAGCTGCACAAGAACTTACAGCTTGCACAATCATAGGTTTTTGGAACCATGACGTTTCTTTTTATCTTGGAATAATGGCTTTGGTCTAACAAAGGCAAGCCAAAATTGTGTTATCATGATCAGGCTTAACTAGTGAACTTTATGCATCGTTGTGATTCAACTTGAATTCTTTGTTTGGTGTGAGAAAGAAAATGTTTTGACCCACAATGGAAGGAAATATGTTGTTATGAATAGATATAATAAGGCCATGTTAGGAAATATGCAAAATATTGATCTTTCTCTTTACACTTCAGAAGACAAAAAAATGAAAAGTGGCAGGTCTCACTACGATAAAAGGCTCATCACACTATCCTTTTTACTTCTTTCTCACCTATTTCTCTCATTCCAAACTAGGAGATTTCTCCTTTCTCAGCTACTTCTCTCTCTCCTTGTCTAATTTCTTTCTCATCTATTAAACCTCTACCAAACAGAGAAGAAAACCTATCTCTGAGTGCATTGCTATAGAACAAACTTTATTCGTATAGAGTCTATGCAGATTTATAGTGTTCTGGTATTTTTATTCAGTTTGCTATCTGAGATAGTGCTTTGCTCAGCTATGTAAATTTATTGAATTGTTGTCCTGACTACTGATGGTTGAAGGCGATTAGGCATGGTAAAGCTCTTGTGCGAATAGCAATTAGTGAAGATCTGCAAAAATCAGATTATGTGCTGGTAAGTGATACTTTCCCCCCCGGAAATCTGCACTTAGTATACTGTTCTATTTACATATCTTAATCTCCTATGCTGTATGTTAAAATTTAGAACCTATATTTTAATGACAATATAGAAATAATTTCATTCTGATGCCTGATACACCTAAACTGGCATATAATTTTGTTCAAGGTGATTTACTTTTCGGAACCAAGTTTATCTTGCAGGTCTGTCTCACTTGTTAAAGTTTATTGAATATTAGATATCCGTTAGCATTGCTTACTATCAGTTAGTGAGAAAGTTAGTTAGCTGGGCTGGAATAATTAGAAGAGCTAGCGTATATTGCCTCTGAATAATGACAGAATAGGCCTTATTAAAAAACTGTTTTGTACTGTACCTGTCTGCACCTAGAGGTGCCTTTACTTGTTTTACACTCTTTTCTCTCATTGATTGTATCTCTTCTTTTGCATATATAAATAACAGAACCTAAGAGAGAAAGATTTAAGCCCTCTAAAACATATTTTCTCTTTTTTTATTTATCTCAAGTACAGGTTGAGAGAGACCATATTTTGTCTTTTGTGCGAGTTTGGGCTTTAGAAGGTATATACCCCTGCAGCTGTGCTTCTTTGTAATCGGGGTTTACCCTCCCCATATCTTTTCAATAAGATACCTAGTTTCTATAAGACTTTCTCTCTCCTACTTGTTTATGTTCCCTCTAGGAAACAAAATCCTAGATTCAACATAATGATCACTAGACATGATAACCATCTAACACGATCAAGTTAATAACATTTCCACTGTAGCCATGCATGTGATATGTTAATTGAAATCATCATAAAATGAAAAGTATTGGAGAGAATTTGAATGATAATTTTTTTAACTTATTCTGTCCATGTAGCTTTTGCTTCCTGGGTGCGATAACGGATCATTATGTTCTAGTGTATTTTTCTCTTTGCTAAAATTAATTATTTAAAAATATTACCATATGTAGTTTTTGAAAAAAAAAGGCGACATTGGTTGGTTTTCTGTTATCATTTTAAGTAAAATATATTGTTCTTTATAATATAAAATGTGGTAGGGTCTAGGTCAGGAAGAGTGAGGTTAATCAGAATTAGAGTTCAATTCTCTTAATAATAGAATAACTACTTGTATTCAGTAATTGAAAAGGGATAGCGAGGATTAGCAGGGCCAGTAAGGACTTGTGAGAGGTAAGATGGGAGAGTCTAGTTCTTCTGAATACCTAGGAGAGTAATAGAAAGTAAAACTGAAAGAAAACATCAATTCTCCTTATTGAGCAGAATTACATGAGTCTCTTTATATAGAATAAAGAGAGATGTACAGCAGTCATAAAAATAGAATAACTAAAGGCTTAACAACTAATAGAAAGATACACGACTCCCGCCCTGCCTCAAACCCAAGGTTGCTGATGATTTTCAGAAAAAAACAATCACATTGATTTTGTCCGTTACAAACATGAAACATGTAGGAGAAAGGGGTTTGGTGAGAGCATCAACCCACCAAACTTGAGTTTAAACATATTGAACATTGAGACATTTTGATAGGACATTGAGACATGTTGAACTTTGAGACATTGAACATTGAGAGCATCGATGTGTCCAACATTCTTTAACTATGTCACAATGAAAAAGTATTTTTTTCAGCTTAAACAACTCTTCTATACAGAAAAATTAAAAGGAAATTAAAAGAAAACATATTATATTATAAAGAATGCAAGACTTATAAGATTTAACTAGTTATTTAAACTAGTAAGATATATGTTTCTTATTTAGAGCTATATTGTGAGGACTGTTATTATAGGGAAACTGTAACAGAAATGTTTTTACCCTTTAATTTTCAATTGAGATTTTTGTCATGTTGATTTTATATATATATATTGTTTATAAATAACTCGTTTAGCTACAACAATCTTAGAATAAAATCTAGTATCATCCACCAATCACGAAGCATTGATATTTTGTTCGCAAGTGTTTAATTTCCCTCCATATTTTTCACAATCATGTTACCAAACTTGTTCTTTCCTTTTGTTCTGTAAACAGCTTTTCACATTATTTTAACAAATGATTCTGAAAAAAAGAATCAAATTATCCTAGATTTCCTTATTACATCAAGACTTGTTTTCTTATTTAATTAGAATTAATATCTTTTGTAACACATGCAACATGTCATATACATGATATATGCTTCTTCACCTTGTATTTCTCATTATTACCTTATGGAAGTTATACATCTTACTCTCACTATTCTTCTCTGTATTCATTCATCTTGCTTCCTCACTTCTTGTGTCCTCTTTCACTATCTGATTTTTTTTATTTTTATTTTTTTCATTTTGTGCAGATTAGAGTGGGTGCCCATATATATCCTCAAAATCCAGTTCTTCACATAGGAAGTCCTCTTAACTTAAGCATAAAAGGTGTGGTCAATTTGAGTGGTTGCTATTAATTTATTTTTCCAACAATGTCTTTTTTCTCATGAACAATTATTTTCCATTGCTTGACTCAGTTTGAGTTCAGGCCATTTAATCGTTTCCTTTTACCAAATTATTCACGAGTGATAATGCATTCTACATTTAAGTTTTTCAGGTTTGAGTGATACAGTTTCTGGACAGTGGTTTACCACAAATGGAAGTGTAGTATCAGTTGATACGTTATCGGGGATGGCCAAAGCTATTGGGCAAGGTTCAGCCGAAGGTGCTGGATTTAAGTACAAAAAATGAACTTTTTAATTGTCATTATTGGAATTTTTTCTTTATAAACAATTATTGAATATTTAACTCCCTCATCGAATGTTATTATAAGCAGTATCTTTCTCTTACGGAGGATCAAAACTGCAAACAACAATTACAGTATTGAAAGGAGATTATATTTCTGTGCATGGTCCAAAAGAGATGTTAACTAATGTCCCATACCCCTCGAAAGGATACAACTTCTCCTTGAAATTCAGGTTTGTAATAACTCTAGAGACTTTAAATTGGTATGAAATCAACCTACTTTTCTGACTGACTCAGATTTTCATAGTAATTCCTACAGTGAATCCCTTGGTGCACCCGGAGAAAACAAGAGAATTTTATTCAATTGTAGAGTAGATCCGCCATATGTGGGGTATAGATCTTAATTCATTAGTCTCATACGATTCTTTAAAATGAACTCTTCATTCTTAAATATATCTTCTACCTTCGTTTACTGAAGGTACGTGAAGCCATGGCTGGATCAGGACTCTGGCAATTCATATTGCTTATTTTTCCCTTACTCACCAGAGCATTTGGTGCATTCAGTACCAAAGTTTGAAGGCATGAGACCGGATGTATCACTCTCCATTTCTGCTTCTCTTGAACACGGACATGTTTCTGGATCTGCTTCAGCACTTTTTATTGGAGGATTTTCTATAATGGAGATGAGCAAGGTGTGGATCCTTTGATTCTTTCCTTTTTGAAATTCCATGTCAGAATGAGGCAAGAGTAGTTGATTTATGAAGTTGAATTTCTGTTATGTACTTGATCTGGATTCTAGATCAGTTTTGCTCTCCTTTATTTAGGCCCCTGATGTGCGAAAATTCAAATTCATTGAACCCCTTGCCCAACCTAATTGTGAAATAAAAAATTAATCCATGATGTTAAATACCCCCCCTTTTCAGAATTCGTTGCTGCTAAATCTGACACGAGGCTCTAACAAAACTTGCATTACTATCTTGGGAAATACTGGTAAGATGACATATCTTTATTTTTTTTCCTGTGTGATTACCTCGTTTTGTTGCTTGATTATCCAATACTTTTGTCAGAAATTGCTTTAAAAAAGAGAAATTATGTGTTTTGATGGGTGATGTAAATCATTTTAATGGTTCCCCCAGGGTTATTCCTAGCTATCATCTTTACTAATTGTTGAGTGCAAGGTTGCTACAAAAATTTATTGCTGTTTCTTACAACACGTAAGGTTAAACCCGTTGGCTGTTTTGTTATAGATGTTGAAATTCACTGGCATCATCGAGATTTGATTATGATCAGTCTCATCCATAGAGAAAATATTGGCATTCGAGGGTTTGCACGGTATGAGGTGAGTACTTTCAATGGTTTCATCACTACTCAAATCTAAATTTGAAATTATTGTACGGTAGTTTTTTCTTGATCCGATTGCTAGATATGCACTAAATGTTCTGATTTTGGATTTAAAATACATTTGAATTTATTTTTCTTGTTTGTGTCTCCAGGTCAAACTTCTGAAAGCCAAGAGATTCAAAGACAAAATCCTCATCACACTCCCAGCTAATGGTTACATATTCATGAAGCATTTATAATTATTTTTTTTGTCGAAAGGGAATAGACTCAATGTTGTTTGGATAAACTTCTTGATAAACATTTATAAATAAGAAACAAGTAAAATGAAACAAACATCTCCCATAAGTTAAAATCAACATTTGGACATACTACATGAAGTAAGCTTATTGAATAAAGTTAAATTAGCTTATGTATAAGTTTAAATTAACCTATTGGATAAATTTATTTCATTTAGTCGATTTATTATCAGATACTAATATGTGTAGAGAAGTTTATTGAAACAGATTATAAGTGAATATTGAGTTCATTTTTTATTGTCTGAATGCATAAAGTGCAGTCACATACACATTAGACATGAAAGGAGAGAATTTAAAATAAATCTGCTATTATTTTGTCCTAAAGTTAACTACTTATTGTCACTCTAGTCATTGAATTGAAATCATGTCAATATTATCACTTTAGACATTCAATTTCTTGAATATTGGACTAAAGTAGGTGACAAATTGCACATTGATGGGCTCTTTCCAATTATTACTTTTAGAAATTAAAGCGACATCCCATAGTTTAATCTTTTTCTTCCCTGTTATACTACAGGCCAGAGTGTGGAAATAGATGTCAACCATGAACCTGAGGAAACAGCACCATCCAGCATAGCCATAAATAAAGCTTTCTGGGGAAGCATCCTGGGGTGTTTTCTGCTGTTGATTTTATCTATCATTATCTTCACACGTTTCTTGGAGAGACCATCTAGGCAAACAAGTTCTTCAGTTACTACAACTACAAGCATCGCAGCACCCACAACTCCTGATAGAAGCACCCAATCTGCTGTAAATGACATGTCTCCTCGAACACCTCAACCATTTGTGGACTACGTGAGGAGAACCATAGATGAAACTCCATATTACAAGCGAGAAGGGAGAAGAAGGGTTAATCCACAGAACACGTTTTAAACTCTATCACCTCTTACTACTCTTTCACTTCTGTTAAGACTTCACCGATGTTGTACTATTGATAAAACTGAGAATTTTGTTATCTACATCTAGTTGAACAAATTTAGAAATGTGTTTTCATTCTTTGATGACATTGAACATTTGTCTTGTCACTAGGGTAAAGCTGTATTTTCATTACCATGTAGTATCTTTGTAATTGCTCTACCTTGTTTCACTAACTAACTTTTATAGATCATCACTTATAAATAAATGATGTTAATGTAAAATATGTTAGAATCGCGCAGCGGAATGTTCGCGTGGTCGGACAAAAACCAAGAGGGGGGTGAATTGGTTTCTTAATAAAAATTAGGTTTTCAAAATTTTCCCCAAATTTTACCGATTAAAAAACTGTGTAAATGTAAATAGAGAAGAGTAGAGAAGATTACACAGTGGGTTTATACTGGTTCGGATCAAAAGACCCTACGTCCAGTTGCTAATCACTCAAAAGAGGATTAACGATGTCACTAAGAACAAATTGTTACAAACAGATTACAAATGAAAAGATAAAGATACGAAAACACCTCTCTTGAAATCCACAAGAGATGATGAACAGCTTTCCCCAGAGACGGCACAGCACACAATCCACTAAGAACTCCACTTAGTGATTCTTATCGCTTCTAGCCTCACGCAGGTTTCCAAAAGCCTCTCTTGAAACCCACAAGAGATGAAGAACAGCTTTCCCCAGAGACGGCACAGCACACAATCCACTAAGAACTCCACTTAGTGATTCTTATCGCTTCTAGCCTCACACCGGGTTCCAAAAGCCCCCTTTCCTTGCAACAAACAGTTCTCTGGCACTCACAGCACTTAACTTTTGTATGGAAAGAGTTGTTCTTTTTTTTAGAAATCATCAATCTTCAATACTCTAAGTCTTTAAGCTCTTTGATCATCATCAAAATCAACATTCTTCATGATCATTATTTGCAATATCAAGTCCTTGAATGTTCAACAATCTCCCCCTTTTTGATGATGATCAAAATTATCTTTTTAAAGCCCTTGTAATAACCTGTTTTATCTGTCATACTAACAAACACATTAAACATACCAGATAACATTTAATATTGAATCATAGGCTTTAAATTTTTCTCCCCCTATTTTGATTATAATCAAAAAGAACTCTGTAACATCAATCATAAGAGCTCCCCCTCAAAATATGCATAAGTTAGAGAAAGCTCCCCCTCAATCATGGCATGAAAGAAACATCATATTTTACAACATCAAGACAATAACAAAAGAAGATTCATCAATTATCTCTACATTAGACAACTTTAATCGATTATTTCCAGTAAATAATCGATTATTAGAGGCATTTAATCGATTATTTCACGAGATAATCGATTATTCCGAAGGAGAATACCTCGTTTTGAACGTTTTGAGGAAAAATAATCGATTATCACTTCCGATGATCGATTATTCCGGAGGCTATATTAAGTTTTTAAGGTTTTTACACATTATAACCTATGAATATCACTGCATCACGAATTTAATCATAACAATCATCCAAAATCATTCAAATTAAGCGAGAATTTAAGCTATTTCTAGTATCCACTAAGTCTCTTCGAAGATCATAGAATCTATCCTTGGGTAGAGGCTTAGTAAATATATCTGCTAATTGAAGTTTAGTATCTACATACTCTATCTTACAGTTTCCTTTGCTGATATGATATCTTAAAAAGTGATGTCTTATTTCAATATGTTTAGTCCTAGAGTGCATTCTTGGATTCTTAGTTAGGTTGATTGCACTCGTATTATCACACATTAATGGAATGTCATTTAAATATATGCTATAATTCTCTAATTGTTGTTTCATCCACAGAATTTGAGCACTAACAACTACCAGTACAATATATTCGGCTTCGAGTGGTAGATAAAGTTACACATGCTTGTTTCTTAGAATGCCATGATATTAAGGATGAACCTAACAAATGACATGTCCCACTAGTGCTTTTCCTATCAATTTTACATCCACCATAATCGAGCATCGAATATCCTAATAAACTAATACAAGCATCGAGACGGATACCACAAGCCAAATCCGAGTAGTTCCTTTTAAGTATTTTAAAATATGTTTTACTTGCAATTAGGTGAGATTCTTTAGGGCAAGCTCGAAATCTAGCACACACACGGACAGAATGCATAATATCAGGTCTACTAGTAGTTAAGTATAATAGTGATCCTATCATACCTCTATACATAGTTTGATTAACTTCCAAACCTGATTCATCCTTGTCTAAATAGCATGAAGTTCCCATGGGTGTGTTAGCTTCCTTTGAGGTGTCCATACCAAACTTTTTGAGAATCTCTTTGCGGTATTTGGTTTAAGAGATGAAAGTGTCATCTTTAAGTTGCTTGATTTGAAGTCCAAGGAAGAATGTTAATTCTCCCATCATAGACATTTCAAACTCTCCCTGCATAATCTTAGCAAATTCTACACATAACAAACTATCAGTTGATCCAATAATATCATCAACAAGTAACACATCATTGATCTCCAAAGTGTTTGCACCGCAGTTGCTTGATTGATTGCTAAAGAATGTGTGAAAACTTATATTCAATGTGTGTTTAAAAAGTTTAAGCCAAACTGTTTTTATAGACTATTTTCAAAACTGCTGGTTTAATTAATCTGTTAAAAGATTCTTTTAATCTGTTAAAAGTGCAGTTTTAATCTGTTAAAACGTCTTTTAATCGATTAAAATGCAGTGTAGAAAAAAATTTTAAGTTGTTTTAATCGATTGAAACGAGTTTTTAATCAATTAAAAGAGTTCTGATCGGTCATAACTAAATTCTGATCGATCATAACTGATTCTGATCGGTCATAATTGCATTCTGATCGATCATCCTGATCCTTTAAGTGATTTTAATCGATTGAAGCGTGTTTTAATCGATTGAAAAATTCTGACCAGCTCATAATTAAAATCTGATCGATCACATTTGGTTCTGATCGGTCATAATTTGATTCTGATCGATCATCCGACCCTTTAAGTGATTTTAATCGATTGGAACATGTTTTTAATCGATTTAAAGGATTCGACAGCTCATAATAAAAATCTGATCGATCATAATGAGTTCTAAATGGTTTTAATCGATTAAAAACAAGTTGTATCGATTAAAATGCTGTAAAAACACTTCTTAGGACATTCTAAGTGATTTTATTTGGTTCTTTCAAAACTGTATCAATTAAAAACATGTGTTAAGAAAGCTTTTGTAAAAATACTTTGTTTTTAGTTGTTTAAAACGATTTAAGAGGCATTTCGCAAAAATCTTTAAGTGAAGAACCTTCATGCAATAGAAAAGATAAAATGTTTTTACCTAATCATTCTATTTAAAACATGCTAAATGATCCATTTTCTTTGAATAAATAAAAGAGACAAACAATTCATTTAACTATAGGAATCCAAACATATTTTCCTTTAGGAACTCCAAAATGCTTAATTTTACATCTATTTGAAGTGTGACCTTGTTTCATACAATAGAAGCATGCATTTGAAGTAGTTTTAGAACAAGATAAATTATTATCATGACATGCTCTAGTTCCTTTTTCTACCCATACTCTTTTCTTTTTAGTTTTACTCTTTTTCAAAGAAACTCTATGATTTACATTATTTTGAGCAAATACCATTTCATTCTTCTTAAGATCATCAATTTCTTTTTCGGCTTTGTCAAGCAAATGATTAAGAATATCTATATCATATTCATGCTCTTTACAATTTGCACAAGCTAAGTCCTTAATCTCATCTAAGCATACAATTTTCGTATTAGCTACCTCCTTTTCTTCTAAACATGCAATTTTCAATTTTAAGGACTCATTTTCCTTTTCGGATCTTCTTAGATTTTTCTTTACAACTTTAAATTCGTTTTTCATATCCATAAATGCAGTAAATAACTCATTATAAGCATTTTGCAATTCATCATGGTCATTTTCTTCACTAGAGGATGAATCGGAATCACTAACATCAAAATCCGAAGAAATTTTGTCATTTGCCATTAAGCAATTGTTTGCTTCTATTTCCGAGTCGCTTGATTTTGAATTTGAATCACTGTCATCCCAAGCAATATATGCTTTCTTCTTGAATTGCTTTTTGCCCTTGTGTTCATCATTTTTCTTGTTTGGGCATTCGGTCTTCATATGCCCTGTTTCACCACAACCATAGCATTTTATATTAACGGAAGAATTTTCTTTTACCTTTCCCTTACCTTTGAAAGGATGTCTTCCTTTTACTTTCATCAATTTGGTGAACTTCTTTATAAAAAGACTCATTTCTTCTTCATCAATTTCGGAGTCTTCTTCTTCTTCTTTCTTATTTTTGCTTTTTGAAATTTCGGTCTTGAAAGCTAGGTTCTGCTTTTGATATTGACCCTCTTCCTCATATAGTCTTCCAAGGTCAAGCTCATGCTCCCTAAGCTTTCCAAATAACGCCGCCATGGACATAGTGGCAAGATTTTGTGACTCCGAGATGGCCGTCACCTTTGGTTGCCATTTCCTATCCGAGAGATTTCAAAATTTTAACATTTAATTCATCAACGTCAAAAATTTTACCTAGTCCGGTGAGATGGTTCACGATATGAGTGAAACGTTTACGTACGTCAAATATCGTTTCGCCTGGTTGCATCCGGAACATCTCGTATTCTTGGATTAAAGAATTTTTACGTGCTCTTTTGACGTCGTCAGTTCCTTCGTGGGTCACCCTTAGCATTTCCCACATTTCCTGTGCACTTTTACAAGCTGAAATTCTATAAAACTCATCAAGGGTTAGAGCGAGATGAAATAATGTTTCTAGCCCTAACATCAAATTGTGCTTTTCGACTTTCTTCTGCGAGTCCATCTAGAAATAGGTTTAAGAACGTCAACACCGTTCTCCGTAATTTTAGGAACAAAATGGACCGTTTAAAATTGCGTCCCAAACGCCTCTATCAACGAGACTCTAAAAATATTTGCATACGTACTTTCCAAAAAGGATAATTTTGACCCGCAAAAGTGGGAGTCTGTTGATAGACGCACCTTCGGCAAAAGTTTGATTTTGTCCGGCCATTTTCGAAAAGTTTGAATGACTATCAAAGCAAGCTCTGATACCACTTGTTAGAATCGCGCAGCGGAATGTTCGCGTGGTCGGACAAAAACCAAGAGGGGGGGTGAATTGGTTTCTTAATAAAAATTAGGTTTTCAAAATTTTCCCCAAATTTTACCGATTAAAAAACTGCGTAAATGTAAATAGAGAAGAGTAGAGAAGATTACACGGTAGGTTTATACTTGGTTCGGATCAAAAGACCCTACGTCCGGTTGCTAATCACTCAAAAGAGGATTAACGCCGTCACTAAGAACAAATTGTTACAAACAGATTACAAATGAAAAGATAAAGATACGAAAACACCTCTCTTGAAATCCACAAGAGATGATGAACAGCTTTCCCTAGAGACGGCACAGCACACAATCCACTAAGAACTCCACTTAGTGATTCTTATCGCTTCTAGCCTCACACCAGGTTTCCAAAAGCCTCTCTTGAAACCCACAAGAGATGAAGAACAGCTTTCCCCAGAGACGGCACATCACACAATCCACTAAGAACTCCACTTAGTGATTCTTATCGCTTCTAGCCTCACACCGGGTTCCAAAAGCCCCCTTTCCTTGCAACAAATAGTTCTCTGGCACTCACAACACTTAACTTTTGTATGGAAAGAGTTGTTCTTTTTTTTAGAAATCATCAATCTTCAATCTTCAATACTCTAAGTCTTTAAGCTCTTGGATCATCATCAAAATCAACATTCTTCATGATCATTATTTGCAACATCAAGTCCTTGAATGTTCAACAAAATATAAGATTACTTTTGTAGTTGTGGTAGATAATGAAACATACATTGAAATATAACCAAGAGTAGAATGAATTAGAAATAGAATGGATTAAAAATGTCATTTTTTATTTAGATATTAATAATAAAATGGAATAAAGATTCCACTCCATTGTTTGAAACGAGAGTATAACAAAATGATTTCTAACTTTTTAATTTTTATATTATGTTTATTTTATAACATTTCTTATTTATTGTATGTACCTATGCGATATAGTTTACTTGAAATATAAAATTGAATGAAAATATTTTATAAAAAATAACTTTATAAACTCTGTTATTTTTAATATTTAATATTGTATGCTGATTTCTAAACATATCATAATTCGTAGGATTTTTTTTATCATGATTTTTTTATGTGGGTTTTTCTTCAATTTTAATGTTGCTTATCATCTTGATATATAATTTTATTATTTTTAAAAACATGACTTAGTAATATTTGTATAGTATTATAATTTTAATTTTGCTGCTAATTATTTTTCTTATAAAAAATATCTTATATGTTGGGGACAAAGACGAGGGAAAATATGTGGTGCCAAGCAAAGATATAGCAATTGTAGTGAGGTGAGAACCAGGAACTATTTTAATATAGGATAAATAATAATAATAATAATAATAATAAGTATATAAAAAAAATTAATTTATATTTCTTAAATTAGTCTAATTTGGAATACACATCCATATAAAAAAATCATTATATATTAGTATAATTATAATTTTAGCGAAATATATGAAAAACATTAGACAGTAATATTTTATAATTAAAAAAAAGTTTAAGTAAAAATTAAGGTATATAAAATTAAAGGTTTAAAAATACTTTTTGTTTGATTTTATGATATAATAATATATTATTTTTAATCATAGTAAAACGTATGAATTCTTTACTTTCGCTCGTTAAGTCCTATGAAATATAATTTTCAAACATATGTCAACTAGACTCCTTTACTACTGGTGACAAAAAAAGAAAAACATCTTCATGTCATTTCTAATGTTATGTGTGATTGAAATAAGGAAACATTTTAATTTTTCAAAAAGTGGAAGTTGAGAATGCTTATTATCCTTTTTTTTTGTTAGTTTTTTTAAGAAATACATTTTAGAGGAACAATATTTCTTGTATATGTTTCTCTTACAATTTTCTAAGGCAAAAATTGGTGTTTTTTTTTTCAGCAAAAAACAAATAAATTATTGAAAAAATTAGACTATTTATCTTATAAATTATGTTCCTATGACCTCCAAATAACAAGGTCTCGTCCAGATTACTAATGGGGATAAGCTTCATTGTTTGAGAGGAAAATAACTTGATAATTAGTTAAGGTCTGATTGCTCAACTGAGAGGAAAATAATTTCATAATTAGTTAAGCTCTCTAAATGATTGCTCAATAATAAAAGAGGTAGGGGGATAGACAATCAAGAGGTTAAGCTGTTATCCTTGAAAAAGTCTTTAATAGGATCGAACGCTCTTGCACAGTATGATGAACGAGGTTGAGCGATTTCTCGAAGTTATGGGATGTGAAGATAAATTGGTAGGGCAACCCATCTTTAAAATAAATCTTATTTTACTTCTATATCTATCTTCTTCAACTAAGTGTTTTATTTATAGTTTTTAAACCCTCTTATTGTCGAATTTTTAAACTCTAAAGTATTCTTATTATTTCTTCAACTATTATTATTAATTAAAGATTTATTATTTTAAGAGACGGGCATGGATTTTAAATTAGTTTTTAGTCTTATATTTTTTACAACACACATTATCTCTAACCATACAGAGAGTGGATGTACAAAATCAGATTTTTGGATTTGAAAACATGTTTCGAATCGAGTGTGTAAAAAATATATTTTGAATTGATTATTCTAGAAATGTATTTCAGATTGACCATTTTGAAAATATTTTTAAAATACTCAAATCAAATACATTTCTAGAACATTTAATCTGGAAATGAATTATGAAAGTGTTAGTAAAATAAAAATCAATACCAAGATCGATAAATAAGAAAGAGGAATATCGAAGATCATATAGTTGGTTAAAAAATTCATAAGAGATAGGCAGAAGACACCTGGTAACCACAAGATAAAAACACATATAAATCGAGAATCAGAATCGAGAATCGAAGGAAGAATATTCGATGTCTATTGTTGAAGAGAATCGAGAAATTAGAATCTAGTGCAATGTTAAGATTAAAGGGAATCAAAAGCAATTCAAAGTACTCGATGTCTGAAATCGAGATCGAGGGACCGGTTAACGCGCACATAGAACATGGGAAGCGGTTTCTAAACCGTGACAGAGATCGAAGATCAAGGGAGCGGTTATCTCATGCATGGGAACGTGAAATGCAGTTTTCTAAACCGTAGAACTAAGGGACGTGCATGTTGGATCGTGGTGGCAGTTTTGTTAACTGCTCTTAGGAGGTTACTTGAAAGGTGCTCTATAAATAGAGCGAAGACTTGAGAGAAAAAGAGGGGGGGCAGAGACAACAGAAGCGCAAGTGAACAGTCTACAGGAGAACGACGCATCATGAAGTTTCTAATGCTCTGGATTTCCATTTTCATTGATTATCTTTATCGTTTTCTCTACTTTTCTTGGTAATTTACTTTCATTGCAGTTTACGTTTGTCAAACTTTAAGTTTTGTTCTTTCGATTCCTTGTCATTTACTTTTATGCAAAATTTACTTTTATGCAAGTTAAGGTTATGCGTTTAAGATCCTCGCCATTTACATTTCTGCAATTTCGATTTCTGCTATTTACATTTCCGCAATTTCGATTCCTTGCCATTTACACTTAATGCAAATTTGAGGTTTTCTGCATTTTACATTTCTCTGCAATTTGATATTCTGCACTGCGTTTCGATTCGACACTTTTACTGCTTTCTTTACTTCGCGTTTCTTATTAAAAAATACCAAAAATAGTACTTTCGATCATTAATTTTTGTTTTTCTTTCGAGACCATGGGGTTTATGATTTTCATACATATTTCGATTGGAAACTGTTTGCTAGCCTAAATAAAAAGAATCTACATGGTTAAGATTTGATTAGAACTTAAGTCTCGATTTAATCGAAATCGATAAAATTTTCACCAGAAACAAATTGGCGCGCCAGGTAAGGGAAGTTGTGTCGAAAAACACAAACAAGTGGTTAGTTCGAAAGTGTATGAGATTAAGGATTGAGCGAGTATTAAGAATGAGTCAAAATACACCACATAATCAGAATAACAATGAGATTCCAAATAGTTCACATTTACCAAACACTGGGGGGCAAGTTCATAATGGGAATATGCCCGTAATATCGACAACTATGAGTACGTCGATACCTGTGAGTGTTGAACAAAGCTCAGGCGCATCGGTAAACACTCAGTTAGGGTCTAGCACTGTAATGTCAAACAATACACAAACTACGGGGAATCCCGTAACAACATATGCAGGCCCGCATGTGAGTGTAAGACCACCTGGCTTTTCGATTAATAATATGAATGGGGCTGGTACTTCTTCAATACAACGAAGTACGAGATTTAACTTAGGAATGCCCCAAAACTTAGGAACGTTTCAAACCTTAGGCATGCCTCAAAATTTTGGAGTATCTAGAAGTTTAGGGGTATATCAAAATTTAGTAACACCCCAGAATTCAGGGAATGTGCAAAATTTAGGAATATAATAGATGCCTCCAGTGTCAAACCCGGATCATAGAGTAAACCTGGATCACAGGAGATATACATTCGATAGAGATTATCATCGATCCAATTTTGAGACTATCGAAAACACTAGTACTGAAATTTCCAGTAACTCATTAGGAGTACTTCAACAACAAATGGACGAAAGCAATTTCGAGATGGTTAACATGTTATCACAACAGTTGACTACAGTACTAAACCCATTAGTTCAAAACACTACCACTAGTTTTGAGATATTAGCAGACCAAATGTCACGTATCGGGGATGCATTGGCGATACCACGACAAACAAGGGTCGAAAATAATGCCAATCAGAATATTAACCAAAACGCTAATATTAATCCCCTTTATTTATTAAGGAGAAATCGAAACAATGATCAATATCAACATGTGAGGAATAATGAGGGATGTCAGAATATGTATAATCAAAATAGCATGCAGTACAATCATCTGATGGGATAAAGAATGAATCCTCAAGGAGGGGAATTAAGACCACCTCATCAACCATACTTTGTTTCTCCTTTTCCAAATACGATTCTCGAGACAAAATTACCACGAGGATACAAAATTACCTAAATTCACCAAATTTGCTGGAGAAATTGGCGAATCCACTATCGAGCATGTGGCGCGATACCAAATCGAATGTGGAGACCTAGCGATGAGTGAGGAATTAAAAATGAAATACTTTCCTAGTTCATTAACAAATAATGCTTTCACGTGGTTTACGTCGTTGCCACCTAATTCAATATATAATTGATTGCAGCTGGAAAGAAATTTTCATGAGCAATTCTTTAGGGGGGAAACTCAAGTGAGTCTTATCGATTTAATGAATATAAAGAAATATAATCATGAAAGCATAGATGATTATTTGAATAGATTTAGACAAATGAAGTCAAGATGTTTTACTCAAATTCCTGAATTTGAATTAGTCAGAATGGCCTCTGCAGGCTTAGAATTCTCGATTAGGAAAAAGTTAGTTAATTTACCATTAAATGATATGGCTCAGTTAGCTGATAAAGTGAGAAGAGTGGAACAAATCGAATACGAGAAACAAATGTACAAGAAATTTGAGAAACCTTTGAAGAAAGATAAGGTAGCGTATATAAATGATATATATGAGGAAAATCCCAGGATAGAAGGAGATATGAAAAAATCTGTCGATGAAAAAGTAAATATAGCGGAGCTCAAAGTAGAAGCCCCATATATTTGTAAACTGCTACAGAGAAATGAAGTGAAAGACAAAATGGAAAATTGCACATATACCTTTGATGTAACAAAAGCAGATAAAATCTTCGATATTTTATTGAAAGATAAACAGATTAAGCTGAGTGATGATCATAAATTACCTTCTGCAGAACAAAGAAATGGTCGAAAATACTACAAATTTCATAATACCTATGGACATTGGACTAATAATTGTATACATTTCAGGAACACGATCCAAGATGCGATCGACCAAGGAAGATTGAAGTTTGAGGAGATGTCAATGAAAGTGGATACGAGTCCATTCGAAGTTCAAGTAGGGTATGTCGAGTCCCAAACGGGCATGACTAAAGATGTCCGATTGATGAATTCGACCTTTATAGGTATGGTCGATGTTACTAAAGACATTGATCCCAGACATGTTAGAATGAATATGTCAGAAGAAGACATAGAGTTCGACCTAAGCGAGTTCGAGAAAGAATTCGAAAGAGAGATTTATCCTCGATCAGAAGATTCTCTCGTCGAGTTTTTAAATAGAAAGAAAGAAAAGGACGAAGGTGTGACATTATGTCCACGATGCAGTGCGGTGTTCGACAGATCAGTTGCTAAAGCCTTCAGGGCAGGACAGATCAAGAAAATAGAGAATCATCATAAAAGTTGCGATGACAAAGTAGATCAAGTCATCCAAGCCACGGTGGAGGAAAGTCAGCAGAAATTTGTTGGTTCTGGTGCCAGTAGAAATCAGAAACAATGGGTTAGGAAAGAAATATATTCTCCTTGGGAAGGAAGGGGCAGACTTCAAAATAATGATGTTTTCGATAGACTCTCATATAATGAGGGATCAAATACTGGATTTCCTACATTTCAAAGGAGATTTCGAGGAAGACCTTGGAGGAGAGGAGGAAGGATCCCTTACTGGGAAGGATCAATAATTGTAGAAACTTTGAAGAAAGCAATGCACCAATTGGGGGTCAATATGTAAGAGACTTTGTCGATGACAAAAATGAAAGTAGTTGGGATGGACATCAAATTGGGGTAATATCGATACTACCTGCGGAATATGTTAGCGAGTATGAGGAGTATCAAGGGCATGTCGATCGAGAGGACGATTTCTATTCCGAAAATATGAGACCGAAAGTCACATGGGTAACACAAGCATCATGCGAAGTACCCCATAGAGATGCTGCTTTTATCGACCCCCCATCAGAAGAAATGAGGTTCCATCTGAAACCCTTACTATTGAACATCAAAATTCAGGGACAGAAGGTAAATAAAGTCCTTATTGACGGTGGTACAACGGTGAACATATTGCCGATCACTATGCTGAAAATGTTTGGTGTCGAATTAAAGACTTGGTCAGGCATAATATCATGATTTCTGACTTCAGTGGGAAATCATCGAGCTCAGAAGGCATGATTGCTTTAGATGTGAAAGTGGGTACTTATTCAAGGCCCTCCGTGTTTGTAATGGTCCAATCACATGCCAACTTTAATGCATTGCTTGGTAGGGAGTGGATTCATGGAGTTGGAGTCGTGCCTTCTACAGCTCACCAGAAGTTGTTTATGTGGAATTGAGATGGACATCTCGAGATAATTTCAGGGGACCAACACGAGTTTGTAACATTTGTATCTCAGGCTGGTAGGTCATTGCAGAATTTGGCGCTCACTCAATCATTCACCTTCGAGACTGTCGAAGACTTTAACTCAAAATTGCACGAAGAGCGTTTCTTGGAAATGAATGAGAACAAAGGGTTTGTCATGATTAAAGAGGGGGCCAGCCTCGAAGTGGCCGGTGAAAATGAATAAAGATTATGAGAAATTCTTGGCTCGATTGAGGAGATATGAAGATGAAAAGAAGGGCCAAGAAAGTAGTAGTACTAAGATAGAAATAAATAAGTCGACTGACTCGACAGTAGTAGCAAATAATAGTGATCGAGTCATACTTGATTGCATTTATGATAATTCTCCTTTAGGTTTTGAAAGATCCATCACATCGAACCACAAAAAAGTCGAAGCTCAAGATCCATTAGAAGAGATTAACTTGGGAAGTATAGAGGACCGAAAACCTACTTATGTTAGCAGGTATCTCGAGAAAGAAATGAAAAAAGATATGATATCATTATTGGAATAATATAAAGACTGCTTCGCTTGGGATTATGAAGAAATGTCTGGTTTGGACCGAAGTCTGGTTGAACATAGATTACCTATCATCGAAGGCAGGAAGCCGGTAAAATAAGCTCCGAGGAGATTTGCACCTGAGGTAATGGGTAAGATTAAAGAAGAGATCGAGAGACTTCTGAAAGCAAAGTATCAGGACTGCCAGGTATGTCGAATGAATTTCTAATATTGTTCCAGTTATTAAAAAGAATGGTAAAATGAGAGTATGCATCGATTATCGAGATCTAAATTTAGCAACTCCTAAAGATGAATATCCTATGCCAATATCCGATATGCTAATAGATGCAGTAGCTGGTAATGAAATGTTAAGTCTTTTAGATGGTTATTCAGGATATAATCAAATTTTTGTTTCCCAGAATGATATAGCTAAAACAGCTTTTCGATGCCCGGGGGCATTGGGAACTTATGAATGGATAGTAATGTCATTTGGATTAAAAAATGCTGGGGCAACGTATCAAAGAGCGATGAATTTAATTTTTCATGATTTGATCAATGATTTTATGCAAGTTTACATAGATGATATCATTGTTGTATCGAAAGAAAAGCATGACCATTTGGATAATTTGAGAAAATCTTTTGAAAAAATGAGGAAATATGGATTAAAAATGAATCCCTTGAAATGTGCTTTTGGTGTGTCTGCTGGTGAATCTTTAGGATTCATAGTGCACGGAAAGGGGATCGAGATTGATAAGAACAAAGCAAAAGCTATATTAAATACTTCTGCTCCAAAGACCATAAAACAGCTACAATCATTTTTGGGAAAAATAAATTATTTAAGACGATTTATCTCTAACTTGGCTGGTAAGACTTATGTTTTTTCGTCTTTGTTAAAATTGAAAAAGGAAGCAAATTTCAGATGGAAGGAAGAACATCAAGAAGCTTTTGAGCAGATCAAATTGATGTTGACAAATCCTCTGGTTTTGATACCAGTAATGAGGAACAAGCCATTGAAACTATATGTATCAGCATCAGATCGAACTATAGCCAGTCTACTAGCATAGGAGGATAAGAATGGTGTAGAATGTGTTGTTTATTATCTAAGTAGAATTTAAAATGATGATGAAACTCGATACAATGATATCGAAAAGTTAGGATTGTGCTTGTATTTCTCCTGTACGAAACTCAAATATGTAATGAAGCCTCATGATGTGATGGTTTATTCCAAAAATAATATTTTGAAATTTCTGTTGTCGAAACCTATTATGCATAATCGAATAGGAAAATGGGTGTTAGCTTTGACAGAATTTTCGTTGTCTTTCGAATCTTTGAAATCGGTAAAAGGTCAAGTTATTGCCGATTTCATGACAGACCATACGGTTGACTCATTTGATAATTTATTTATCGAAGTCAGTAAATGGATAATGTATTTCGATGGATCGAGTACATTGGATAAATCAGGAGTGAGAATTCTTATCATTTCACCAAGAAATGTCCCAATTAAGTTATTATTTGAAATTAAACCCACTTGCTCGAATAATGAAGCTGAGTACGAAATTTTGATTACAGGTCTCGAGACTTTGATTAAATTAAAAGCCCGACATGTAATTGTAAGAGGTGATTCACAACTAGTGATCAAACAAGTACGAAAAGAATATAAGTGTTTCAATACCAATTTGATCAGATATCTGGAAAGAGCAATGACTTTAAGCAGAATGTTCGATGACATAACATTCGAATATGTCCCTCGAGAGTTTAATCGGGAAGCCAATGAGTTGGCGCAAATCGCATCTAAGTATAAGATATCTCTAAAAAATTTACAACAAATGATTCAAGTAAAAGAAAAATTAACCCAAGAAAACGAAATTTTACAGATCGACGACTTAGATGATCAAGACTGGAGAAAATCGATTATAGACTATTTGCAACCAAATGGGAGAATCGATAAGAAAATTAAATATCGAGCAGTAAAATACGTTGTGATGAATGATGAATTATATAAAAGAGGTATCGATGGAGTATTACTTAGATGTTTAGGGAATGACGATGCCTACTTAGCAATGGTGAAGTACATAATGGAATATGTGGTGCTCATATGACGGGACGAGAAGATGAGATGGACGTTAACTCGACAAGGATATTGCTGGCCTTCGATTTTAAAAGATTGTATCGAGTATGCTAAGTCTTGCGAAGAATGTCAGAAATTTGGTCCTATACAGCAAGTTCCGGCTAGCGAACTACACTCGATTATCAAACCATGACCTTTCAGAGGTTGGGCCATCAATTTAATCGGACAGATTTTTCCACAGTCATCAAAAGGACATAGATATATAATCGTAGCTGTCGATTATTTTTCAAAATGGGTAGAAGCAGTTCCATTAAAAGATGTCGATCAACAAGATGTAATTGATTTTATCGAAAAATATATCGTTTATCGATTCGGGATCCCACAGTCTATTACTACTGATAGAGGGACAGTTTTTACTGGAAAAAAGATGGTTAGATATGCTGAATCAAGAAATATTCAGTTATTAGCATCAACCCCATACTATGCTCAGGCTAATGGGCAGGTCGAAGCAATCAATAAAGTGATTATTTGTTTAATCAAGAAACATGTTGGCAATAGACCAAAAACTTGGCACGAAACGTTATTACAAATTCTGTGGGCCTATCGAAATTCACAGAAAGATTTTTTGCAAAATACTCCATATAAGTTATTTTATGGGCACGATGCTATCTTACCCATCGAAATAAATATTGAGTCAATTCGAATACAAAAACAAAATGATTTACCCAGTTGTGATTATTGGAATCTGATGTACGATGAATTAAACGAACTCGATGAAATAAGATTGCAAGCGTTGAATAGTATTATTTTACAAAAGAATCAAATCGCTCGAGTCTATAATAAGAGAGTTCGATAGAAAACATTTAATGAAGGTGACTTAGTTTGGAAAACGATTTTGCCGATGGATAAAAAATGTAAGAGTTATGGTAAATGGTCGCCAAATTGGGAAGGATCTTTCGAAATTGTTAAAGTATTATCGAGTAATGCTTATTCGATCGTCGATTGGTATAACAAAGAGAAAGTGTTGTCGATAAATGGTAAATACTTGAAAGATTATAAACCTCGAATAAGGGAAGTAAATATTCAACATTAATTCAAATATGTTTTACAAATTTGAATACTGAGATCTAAGTTGATCAAAGTCTGTTAACAATTGCATCCAAGAAAGGGAAAATGAATTCTCTTCAGCAATCACTTTTCATCTTCGCTCCATGCTTTGCCCCAAGGAAAGCGCCACTTCCTTCGCGGAGGATTTGATCGAATTTATCTCTGATGTGAGGAACTCCTCCTACGACCTAAGCTGATGAAGTCTCTTCTCCAACTCCTCGATCTCACTGTTGACCGAAGCTCGTGCCATTAACGCCTCTTCTAGATTGAGCTTCTAAGTTTTCAGTAAATTCGAATTTTCAATCTGAAAGGAAGAAATGTCAGTTAACTTGGTCGCTATCGATTGCTTTCTCTTCCTTGCAGCATAAGCTCTGTTGAACAAGTCGGTGGCCACTGCGACTTCCGCATCGAAACTCTTCGGGAGAGCATCTTCAAGGAACGTTTCGATGGAAGTGAGAATCCCTTGAAAAAATTGTTTCTTTTCACGCAATTCCACCAGAACTTCTAGAGGCGAAGAATAGAAGAAAAACCTAAAGCATTGTATCAACTGGTGCGCTTCCTCGGTCGATGTCGTGGGCGGTTGGGATGAATGGCTCGAAGGAGTGGCCTCTTCAGACAGCAGAATATCGAGAATTGAGAAAGGATATTTTTTGATAGCAGTTCGATATTCTGGCATATCTTCTGGAGCAGGACCGCTTATCTCGGGCAGTGATGCTGAGAGCAACTCGACAGATGGCATCGCAAAAGGGGGGAAGCCGGTTGCTCTGAAAAAATTGGTGGAGGGGAATCTTGAACTTGGATTATGGGGATATTTACTGGAGAGGAAATTATTCAAAGGGGTGAATAGAAAAATATTAATAAAGAATGAAGTAGAATTAAGCAGTAAAGGAAGAAATTAGCACCAGGGGAAAGTGGATCGAGGGACATTGGCGCAGGAGAGGAATGCTGTAAGCCTCGGGTTGCTGTGAATCGAAACAAAGATTAGAAAAGGAAATGTGTGAAAAAAGTTGAATAAAAATATACATATAAAATTTAAGAGTTGTACCTCAAGAATAGGCGTTGATGATTGAAGTAAAGAATCGACATTCGTCGATATTGTTGCCGATGGATGGTCCTGAAAATATCGAGATTTGGAATCATGTTATGGGCCTTGTCGAAGTCTAGGTATATAAAATTTGCGTAAAAAGGGGTCTTACGTGACTTGAACGAATGATGAGTGTTGTTTGGCCCGCTTTGCTGACCGTGTTAGAGTCCGTCGATAACGGATTTATAGCAGGTGGTTGAATGGATCAATGACTCTTCTTTGATTTTTGTTTCTGAAATTAGAAGTGAATTAACTATAGACAAAGAAAGTTGAATAAATAAGACAATAAGAAATCGAAAAGAAACCTTCAATTTTTTCGAAGATGAAGAAATGGTGGCAGAATGTTTGCGCTTCTGAGTGGGGGCCGATGGATCCGACTCGTCCGAAGACTCCTAGTCTTTCTCGGAGGTGACGATTTTATGAGGTTTCGAAACTATCAAAAGAAGAAAAACAATTAACTTGCAATGTGAAGAAAATTAAAAATACTCCTAAAAGAGGCAGTAAAATCTCACCAAAGGGTGATGGAGTTAAAATCTTGACTCAGTCGATATGGACGAGCCAGGGAGGAAGAAGATTTTGAGGAAAGTTCAGGTAAGGGAAATATGACAGTTTTGATATCGAAATTTCTTTATTCTTGGGTTTGGGAGAAAGAGTTTCTTTCAAGGATCTTAACTCTCGAACCCATTTAGGATGAGTTAAAGGTTTGACGAGTCCAAAAGGAGCTGAAGGGAAAGTGGGAAGATGGTTGAGACAATACATTTCAAATGGGGTTTTGCCTCGAGGATTGATTATTTTGTGGTTTGATCGGTTAGTGTCTGTTTTATTGACTAGGGAAATAACATCATAAAAGGTCTCTTCTAATTTCAAGGGGTTGTAGCATGCTCGATAAAAATTTTCGAATCGAGATATTTGGAGATAGTGAGAGTATGTACCTTTCTTCGCCTTCGATTTGTCCTGCAACACGAGAGAAGGACGAGCAGTCAATTTTGATTGGACTATGTCAAAATTAGAATGAATATTTGAAAACCAATCGGTCCACCACTAAGAAAAACCAAGAGTAGATAAATAGTTCGATTCAAAAGTATAAGGGTAAAAATGCATTGGGTTTTTTGGCAACAGTTTGGCAAGCTCCCGTCCAACGGTTGGTTCACTTAATTTGGACCTTGAGGAGGTATCGAGGGGGAAAAAGAGTAAAGCTTGACTCAAACCAAACTGCCGCGAGAAGAGCTTGGGATAATAAGTGATGAGTTGAAGATCCTTTGATACCAGAACATCTTGGGTTAGGTAATTGCTCCACACTTCGACCAATTCTGATTGTAACCCGGGAGTAAGAGCAGGGAATTTTGACTTAAATCATGCCGGCCCTCGAAGCTTGTCACTTACTTTCCCTTGATATACGGTGAAGGGGGCCAAGTTTGACTCAAAATGAAATTGAGTCAACAAAAATCTTAGGTAATTGCGATAACTAGTCTCGTCGGATTTGTGGTGAGGGTGTCGAGAGGATAATCGAGCACCTTCCAAATTTAAATTTGGGGGAATGTTGGAGGTTGGAGGTTGGAGGGAGGATACTTTCAAAAATTGAGGTAATCCATAATTGAATGAACCAAATGGGACCTGAAAAATTCCCTGAGGCCTTGGGGGTATTCAAAATATCGACGGTTTCATCAAAAGAAGTATAAACATGGGCCAATAACAACTTTGCTAAACAAATTCGTGGTTGGCCAATGTGGAGGAGATAGGCAAGATTATAAAGGTGGGACGAGATCTGGATGGATCGAGGGCAAAAGACGTGGGTGCAAAGTCAATATACCAAGAAGGCCACATGCTCTTCATCAGAAACAACTACTGTTTGATCGTCGACAAAATATTTTTCGAGAAAATGTCCATATGCCTTCGATTCCCAATCGATTTTTGACCTTAAAGAATTATCCAAAGGGAAAGCACCCTTATAGTATTTCTCCCCTGTGGGCTTTAATCCAGTAATTGCAGCAATTTCAAAAAGGGTGGGTGAAAGGGGACCACAAGGAAGTTCCAATGCATGTAAATCCTTATTCCACAGATGGACGACAGATAAAAACATGGCCATATCTAAAAACGACAGATCACATCGAGACAAATGTAGGAAATCGAAGATCCCTACATCTCTCCAATGGTTTCCAAACTTAGTTTTAACTCGGTCAAACCACCTAATGTACAAGGGTTTTTTGTGGGGAGGGCCTGTTCGATATACTTTGGAGACAATATTCAGAAAATCAATTCGAACCTCAGACTGATGAATAAGAGCCTTACTCTCTGAAGAAAGGCTGAGGGAAGAAGAAAACGATCCGCCACAGTAGCGGATAGGACCACCAAACGCATAATTTACACTATCAGCGACGTAAGGGATAAGTACCTGGGTCTCGACAATCATTTGTGAGGCTTCTTCCATCAAAGGAACCGGAACAAACTTCTTCCCATTAATCTCTATTAGGTTGGAGGTCACCGAGGAAAGTGGTGGGCCGGAGAAATCAGAGGATTTGGAGGTCGCCATTACAATCGGTAGAGAAGAGGAAGACAAAAGGTTGAAGATGAGGAAGTGCAACGAAGGATGAGGTTCGTGGTAAAAAATAAGGGTAAAAAATTGATAAAAGTATTTAAAGAAGCCGAGTAGGGTATTTGAAACGGCAAATTTAAAGCGGGTAATTAAAAGCGTGGCAGCAGAGGTGATGTGATAGGTGATATAAAATAGATAGAAACCCTAAAACCCTGGAAACCCTAAACCCTAAGGAGTTATTTCGAGTTTCAAGAACGATTAAGGGCGGAAGTCATATTCTGGAAGAATATAAAAAATTACAAATACTTATATTCTTCCAGGGGGGCATTTGTTAGTAAAATAAAAATCGATACCAGGATCGATAAACAAGAAAGAGGAATATCGAAGATCATATAGTTGGTTAAAAAATTGATAAGAGACAGGCAGAAGACACCTGGTAACCACAAGATAAAAACACATATAAATCGAGAATCAGAATCGAGAATCGAAGGGGATGTCTATTGTTGAAGAGAATCGAGAAATTAGAATCTAGTGTAATGTTAAGATTAAAGGGAATAAAAAACAATTCAAAGTACACGATGTTTGAAATCGAGATCGAGGGAACGGTTAATGCGCACATAGAACATGGGAAGCGGTTTCTAAACCGTGGCAGAGATCGAAGATCAAGGAAGCGGTTATCTCATGCATGGGAACGTGAAATGCAGTTTTCTAAACCGTAGAACTAAGGGACGTGCATGTTGGATCGTGGTGGCAGTTTTGTTAACTGCTCTTAGGAGGTTACTTGAAAGGTGCTCTATAAATAGAGCGAAGACTTGAGAGAAAAAGAGGGGGGCAGAGACAACAGAAGCGCAAGTGAACAGTCTACAGGAGAACGACGCATCATGAAGTTTTTAATGCTCTGGATTTCCGTTTTCATTGATTATCTTTATCGCTTTCTCTACTTTCCTTGGTAATTTACTTTCATTGCAGTTTACGTTTTGTCAAACTTTAAGTTTTGTCTTTTCGATTCCTTGTCATTTACTTTTATGCAAAATTTACTTTTATGCAAGTTAAGGTTATGCGTTTAAGATCCTCGGCATTTACATTTCTGCAATTTCGATTTCCTGCTATTTACATTTCCGCAATTTCGATTCCTTGCCATTTACACTTAATGCAAATTTGAAGTTTTCCACATTTTACATTTCTCTACAATTTGATATTCTGCACTGCGTTTTGATTCGACACTTTTACTGTTTTCTTTACTTCGCGTTTCTTATTAAAAAATACCAAAAATAGTACTTTTGATCATTAATTTTTGTTTTTCTTTTGAGACCATGGGGTTTATGATTTTCATACATATTTCGATTGAAAACCGTTTACTAACCTAAATAAAAAGAATCTACATGGTTAAGATTTGATTAGAACTTAAGTCTCGATTTAATCAAAATCGATCAAATTTTCACCAAAAACAGAAAAATCTAATCCAAATTACATTTTTAGATTTGATTGTTATTTTCATAATACTCAAATTGAAATATATTTCTAAAACACCTAATTTAGAAATGAGTTTTGGAAGAACTAATCCTAATCCAGAAATGAGTTATGGAGGAACTAATCCAAAGTTCATTTCTTGATTGAATATTTTGAAAATATATTTCAGATTTATTATTCATAAAATATATTTTGGATTAACGGTTTTAAAATTGATTTTGGAAACACTTAATTTGAAATATATTTTTCAAACATCTAATCTAGAAATACATTCAGATTATTCCTATATATACTTTTAAACCAATTTTCATTAACGTTAAGATAAGTGTTCTATAATATGTACAAAATATTAATCATTTCTAATCTTATAAACTGAAAATGATATTCAATAGAGGTAGAAGGACAAGGACGGAAGAAGATACAAGAATTATGAAGGTGCAGAGGAGATATGGAGATGCAGAGGAGCCCAAGAGTGGAAAAGCTTTTTAAGATTTCGAAGAGTGGAAAAGCTTTTTAAGATTTCAAATAAAAGTTAGTAAAAGAGTATTTTAGTTATTTTATATAAATTATGAAGTGTGGGAAGAAATTATGGGAATGAAGAAAGAAAGAGAGTAAAATTATTATAACCAAAAAGCTTGCATGAAATGAGGAGCGCAAGAGGCCCATAGAACATCTACGGCCCATGAGCACTACCGCAATAGAATACAATACAAGGAATCTAATACCAATTATTGCTTCTCTGTTCTCAACATCAACCACTCACTCTCTCACAATAAATAAACAAAATAAAAAAGAGGGTTTTACAAAAATTAAACACGAGAGAGAAGCAATATCCATCTAGGGTTTCTCTTATTCTTTTTCTTTCTCTTTAGCATCCTCTCCTGAATTCGCAAGCCATGGAATCACCCGGAAACGAGCATGTGGTGGGTGCCGCTGACCCCAACGACGTCGTTACACCCTTCTCCCACAGAGAAGAACCTCACAATTCCCAACCGCTCACCGGCGACGGTGCCAGTCCCGGGTAATTTTTCCTTTTCTATTTTTGTTTCCTCCCAGTTTCATTTGGTTTCTCGGAAATTTTGAAATTGGAGAAATTGGGTAAACGCAGCTCATGAAAAGAACCCCTGTTTATGCAGTTCCTAGACAAGGGTTTCAGTATGTTGGTTGTTTAGATTAGATGATAATAATGTTCTTAGATTTGGTTCTAATTACACTTGACCCATAATTTGCAGAAAGATATTTATAGGAGGTTTAGCGAGAGAAACGACCATTGGTTAGTGCTTTTATGATTATCGTAGTTGTTATTTTTGGGTTGGCAATCCCTTCTCTGAATTGTGTGGGTTTGTAGCTTTGTGCATTGATTTTTTATTACCTTAACCCTTTGACTTGTGTGTTTGTTTTGTTACAGCTCAATTTATCAAGCACTTTGGGAAATATGGTGAGATCACGGACTCAGTCATCATGAAGGACAGGAAAACTGGGCAACCTCGCGGATTCGGGTTTATAACGTACGCGGATCCCTCAGTGGTTGATAAAGTCATTGAGGATCCTCATGTCATCAATGGAAAACAAGTATGACTTGAATTTGATGATGTCTTGGCTAAGGATGTCATGTTACCTGTTTTTTGTTTTGATTATAGTGATTAGTGAATGGATACTTTGCTGGCTCTTATGGTTTTGGGATCATCATATATAGGTTGAGATTAAGCGGACGATACCAAGGGGAGCTGTTGGCTCTAAGGATTTTAGGACAAAGAAAATTTTTGTAGGTGGAATTCCTTCAAATGTGACTGAAGGTAGGTTACTCTTTAGTTAGCTAAATTCTTTGCTGCTTGACTGAGGTGTCAACAAGGGGGACACATTGCAACACCTTGAGAGAGCAAACTCCGACCTATGAGGACAGTATGGGCATAAAAATTTAACTAAGTTTCAGATCCTAGAATTGAACACTATTTTTATATATGAGAGTACTGTTTAGGATCTTCAGAGGTTTGCTCTGGTATTGTAGACAGACAGAACTCCCTTATTCTGTTGTACCAAATATGTTCAAGCTTTCTTCTCCTAGAAACTCTTCTTATGAACCACTTGGCCACATGTAATTTGCATTTGTTCTGATGTGAATGATATGTTGTGTGATGTGCAAGTAAATTGACTATTTTCATTATGACTCCCCTTTGTACCTTTAAAACTATACTACAATTAACTTTAACCATATGTTAGACTCTAAAAGTAGTTTTTGATTTTAGTAACTTTTCACTAGTAGAACAGCTGCGGTGAATGACACTTTCTTTGGTTGGTATTACATTTAATCAAGATAAACTTTTGCAGATGAATTTAGAGACTTCTTTACTCGCTATGGTGAAGTGAAAGATCACCAAATAATGCGGGACCACTCCACCAACCGATCTCGTGGCTTTGGGTTTATCACATTTGACTCTGAAGAAGCAGTTGATGATCTTCTATCCATGGGGAACAAAATTGAATTTGCTGGAGCTCAGGTGAGGAATCTTTCATGCAAAATGAGTACCTGCATTACATTATATAATTGGCATCCAGATCTTGAGGGTTAATTTTATAAAATTTTAAATTTCTTGACTGAAAGTTTATTTTGAAATTGTTTGAAACCAGTAAAAGAGTGGCATCCTGATTTTGTTGGTAACCTGAAATGTATATTTTAGAATTTGCTTTTGCAAAAAAAATAAAAAATCAAGTAGCAATGATTTTTCTTCTTCCCATTTTGTTCAATGTACCAGTTGCAATTTTCTGAACCCAAAAAACCATTGTGTTTTTGAAATAGTTATTGTTTCTTAGTATTAAAGTAAACTTTCTAACAAAAATCCACCTAGGAAATTAAAATGGGAACTGGTTGGCCAAATCAATTATTTGCTGAGACCTTGGAAAGTTTATTCTAGAAAGAAGAAAATGCTTATGGGAAAAAGAAAAGGAGAGTTGGTTGAGGGAATGGGTTAGAAGGAGTGAGAGAGAGTGAGGAGAGGGTGAGGGAACTCATCTTTCTTGGGTAGTTCGGCCTATTAAGATATTTTCTTCCTGTATTTTACTTTGTATTCTTGTTGTAATTTATAGGAGGTAATCTCCATTTTTGTGGAGATTCCTCTACACCAAATAAAAAATAGTTTAGTTCAGTTTTCTGTGTGACAATTTCTACCATTACCCTGGAGATCCAATAGTTTTGTATAGGTTTTTTGATAAATTTAGTGAACTTCACTTATTCTTCTTCAGGTTAGGTTTACTTTGCTTTGAATAGTATGCAGAAACTACACTAGAAAGTAAAAATGTATGGGGGGGGGGGGGAAATTCAAGCGTATTAATTAGAAGTTCTCCTATTCTTTTTTGGGATGGTGGAAGGGCATGTGATTATATTTAGTTTTACTGATATATGATGCCATCTTCAAGAGTATGTTACCTTTAGTAGTATATTAGTCTGATCTATCAACCTTGGAGTGATGTTTCTTAGTGTATGTATGTTTGTTTTACTATCTATCTAGCACTACCATCCTGGGTTGGGGCCTTTATCAATCACAAGCCTTTTTTTTACATTAACTCTATGTTGATGGGGAATTTATAAAGAGTAATTCATTTTGATAGATTATTTGAAATGTTTAATGACAAAAGTAGTTGTTTGGATAGAGAATTTGAAAAGGAATTGAAATTGTAGAAACTGATGAGGGTATTTTGATTACTTAAAATAAGAGAATTTCAAATTTTAACTAAAATATAATAATATTGAAATTTTCATCTTTTTTCTTTGTCAAATTTGTCTCTTCTCTTCATATTTTCTCAAATTGAGATATTTTTTACTCATCTTGGTATCTGTCTCGACATGGTATGAACTAATCCAACACGTTCTAACCATACTTGAACCATATCGACTATCTAGTCCATCTTGTATTGGTTTGACCCAACTCATCTTAAACTGGTCTAACCCATCTTGACCTGATCTAAAATTTCTTGATCAAGTAGGTCTGGTCTACTATGGCCCAACTTATTTCAACTTGACTCATCTTGGTCTGGTTCAATTCTTCTTGATCTAACTCCTCCTGACTTAGTACATCTTGTTTTAGCTTAACCCAAACTATCTTGATTTGTCCTATTTGGTTATGAACTTACCTAACCTATCTTGACCAAACTCAATCCGACATGGTTTGATTTATCCTAACACATCCTGATTCATCCCAACACAACCCGACATGACTCGGTTCTGCCCAACTTGTTAGCCTAACCCAACTTGACCTAGCCTTCTTGACCCAATGCAATTTATCTTGACCATGCTCAACCTTACCGAGTTAGTATGTCCTAATCTAACTTGACTCGATTTAGTTTGTTGTGGTCTGTCTTAGTCTAACTTGATCCATGTGGACAAGGGTCAAGTAATGTGAGTTGAACCAAATATACAAATCTAGTAATGATAACTTTTATATTTGAAAGTAATTGAAATTCTTTATCCAACTAAGAAAATTAAAATTCAATTAATTTGAATTGTTTAATCCAAAAACATCATTTGAAAAATTAAATTCTTTAAAATGAAAGGAATTCAAATTCACTTTGGTTGAATTTCTTAAAAATTACAAAATACCTTATCCAAACACAAAGTAAATGTAATTATTTCTATTTGAAATGTCAAGAGCCTTGTTGGAGTATTTTATCCATTTAGTGTTTGTTTTCATCAATAAAGTAACCTTGTCATTTTTCTTTTGTAGGTGGAAATCAAGAAGGCTGAACCAAAGAAGCCAAACTCAGCACCTCCATCATCGAAGCGCTACAACGACTCAAGGTCTTCATACAGCAGTGGTGGATATGGAGATGCTTATGATGGATTTGGTGGCAGTTTTGGAGTTGGGGGTGGTTATAGGTCAGCTGGTGCTTATGGTAGCGGTAGGGGTGGTGCATATGGTGCCTATGGAAGTGAATTTGGAGGTTATGGAGGATATGCTGGTGCAATGGGGCCGTACAGAGGAGATCCTTCGCTTGGGTATGCTGGTCGTTATGGTGGAAGCTTCAGCAGAGGGTATGATCTAGGTGGGTATGGCGGACCTAGTGAGAATTATGGGGCATATGGTGGGGGTGGTGGTTCTTCTGGTGGTGGCGGTGGTGGTGCCTATCAAAGTGGCTATGATGGCAACCTAGGAGGTGGATATGGAGGAGCTAGTGGAGGTCCCTTCTATGGGAGCAGTAGAGGTGGTTATGGTGCTGGCCGATACCATCCTTATGGAAGATAAGATTGGAAACCAAGAATTTATAGTCTAGGACTAATATGTCTAGCATCAAAGCATGTTTGTAGTTTGTGTTTGGTTCATCGTTAGATTACATATTTTCTTTTCCAAGAGAGAATTGGCAAGAATACTTCGATTATCATCAGCACACCCATTTCTTCAAAGTCTAAACAAAATTTTCATTTGATCCCCCTTTTTAAGTCTTTTTTTATTCATGTAAGCTGCAAATTCTGCAGATGCTTGTATTCTCAATCTTTATTGTTGCTTTGTACTACTTACTAGTTCTTTTTTCGTTTTCAATTTAATTGCACAATGCTGTTTACTTATTTTTTTCACATGAATAGTTTCTGAAACACTCTCTTGCACGTTATTTTACATGAAATTCATCTTATGAAACATTTCTTTTATAAAATTTAAGTGTAAGTAACTAAAGAATGTGCTTATAGCATTTCATATTTATATAATGACCAATGACACTAATATTGGGCCGAGGTAGAGTGTCTTTGTGGGACAGCATTACACCGTTAATAAATAAAATAGCGTAGTAGAAAGAGGAAATTTTATTGAATGATATATAAATATTTTATACTTTATAACGTGGAAACTGAAATTGGGTCAAAAGAAAAATATTAAGATAAATAGTAATTGGGATAAAAGATTGCAATTTTTCAAAATATTACTTTTTGTTTAATATACATTAAGTGTCTCGTCAATTTAGTTATATGTAGTTTTAGTTAATTGTTTTTGTTATTTTTTATATTAAAACTGAATTTATTTTGTTAATTTGTTAAAAAGGTTGTGTTAAAAAAAAGAAAATTTAATTTAATTTAATGAACTTTGGAGTATCTAAAATTTCTTTTCTTTTCCATCATATTTATTTTTCATAAATTCTATCTTTTTTTTATTATTATACTTATTGTTAATTAAGTTTGAAACAAGTTTAAATAATGTTAATTCCATTTAGATACCATAAAATATAATATACGAGAAATTTATAAGTCAATTTTATAATATCAAGTTAGACATTTTCTATTTTTAATAAATAAGTATCAGAATTTAATTCTTAATAAATATTAAATAAAATTATTTTTTTATAAAATTTGTATAAATCACAAATATTTTTAAAAATAATCATATTTCAATAAGATAATTAGTGTGATAAGTAAACATTTAAAACATTATTATTATTACATTTGATTTTGTCAATTTAAGTTTTTTCAGTTTAATTTCATTAATTTTTTTTTCTACCTGAAATAGTTAGCATGAAAAAAAGTTATAGATTAAAAAAATTTGATGTCATTTTGCTTTTAGATGTGTTGTTTAACACACCTTGCCTAGTCAAAGAGTAGAAGATAACTTATTTCTAATTTGGGTAAGTGAATCAATGAATTGTTTTTCAGAAAAGAAAGATTATTCTGGTGTTTCAGTCCCACCATACAAAAATCTCGAATTCATCTTTGCATTGTTTTGATCAAAACAAATGATGGCAAAGCATCATGCAAAATTAGTCTACCTTCAAAAGTTCTCCATGTTTTATGTTATAACTTTTAAGGACAATTTATAAATTTCACTTCATTTATGTCTCAGTAAAAAATAATATATTTCAATTTCTTTGAAAATATTTTTCATTCGAATTTTAATAAATAATATATATATATATATATATATATATATATATATATATATATGAGATAAATTTTACATTATCATGTATAAATACTTACACAAAAACTACAAATTTTCAACAAGAGAATCTTTTCCTTTGCATAGACAGGACTGATAAGAAAATTGGCGAAGGTAAGATAATAGGAAGAAAATAATTTGATGAAAGTTGATGAGAATACCACGACAACAAGTGCAGGACAAAGACGACTACAGTTGCAAACTATTTAGCATATAAAAGGGTGATAAAGATGCAATCTCAAAAGAAGCAGATAGACCTATAATTGGAGACAATGCACGTGTTTGAACCCAAATTACACACAAGAAAAAGTTGATGAGAGATAAAATATATTAGTTTTATAAGTTTGATGAATATGGGTGTGATTGTTTCCTTTGGATCCATTGTTTCTCATTTCCAATGGCAAAACATCATAGAGGGATGACCTATGGGTCCATATGTGAGACGAGGAATTCTAGGAAGGTGTTTGGTTAACCAACCATGATTGCATTGTCATTTCTCATCACCCCAATTGTTCATCTACTGTCAAACATACCTAATGAATCTGTGATGTCATAATCATTGAATAGTGTTAACAATCAGTGTTTCAATTTGGTCCAAAACTATGAAAACATGTATCTGTTCTTTTCAGCTAAACATAGTAACTTGTTAGGTTGAGGGTGTGGTTTTTGAACTGAGATTTATATGATGGATGTGTGGTGAAACACAGGTTGTACCTTTTCCACTGCACAATGTGCAGTGTGCACTGTTAATCACGTGCAAGATGACAGAACCTTTTTTTTTCACATATAATCCCAAACATTCATATCATATCATATGAAACAGAGCAACAAAAACTACATATTTTATAAGATATGTTGCAAGCTGTGCTATGTTGTGACCAACATAAACAGCCTGTGAAACCTGTTAGCCCTGTTTCATTCATAATACTGTCCTCTGTGTTGCCAATAATTAGCACCAATTTCAACCCTTTTTTGCATAAATAAGATTGATTGCATCACTCAACTAAATATTGAATCCTTTGAAGCATGGTTACTAATTTTCCCCTGTTTATTTCACTTCAATGAATTTGAAAGCGGATGAAGGTATAGTGTTTTCCAACTCATCATGCAGAATTCAATGACTATTGAATGCAATGCAAGGTATCAATGAATGGTGAATCTACTTGTGTTGTGTTGTATGGATCAATCAAAGTGATTGATAGACAATGAATATGATTGTTTACACTGTTTTCTCAAAATCACTGTTTCAAACATCTTTGTCTCATAATAACATTGTTAAAATATATTATCATATCTAAAATCCTATCTTAAAATTTTAAAATCTCATAATTTAATATTTAAAAAAATATCTCTTGATGAATTGAAAAAAAATATAAATTCACTTTCAACTTATACATAGCAATATTTATAAATTATTTGAATAGAAAAAAAATTAAGAAATGAATGTTTGAAAAATATGGGAAACCATGCAAGTGGCCACAATCATTACTTAGAAAGTAGCCAACTAGTGTGTGCCATTGGTGAAGGTGGTGGAAACCCTAAATTAATGTTCTCAACTTTTTATTATTATTTTAAAAAATTAAATAAAATTAAAATTGATGAATTAAAAAAAAGGAAAATATCGATATACAAAACAACATTATAAATTTAAATAATTAATATTCACAGTTTAAAATAATAATAATTTATTGTCATAGTTTACACTAATAATTTAAAATTTAGGCTAATAGATAATGCTAACCCACAAAAAAATAAACCCTTGATTCCAAAGGAAATGAAACACATGTAGTACTCAAATATTTTAATTATCTTCTTGACAATTACATTTCCTTGTGTGTCATTTTTTTACACAACAATAATAGGTATATAAAATTAATAAAATAATAAAAGAGTAGTTAAAATTAAAAAAAAAAGGCAAAATGAATCCTATAATTATAAACCATCAATACTTAAATTTGTTAGTATATGAAATAATATATAAATTTGTTAGTTTATTAAATGAATCTCAATATTAAAAGAATTAGTATACAAAGAAATTATAAGATAATTAGTTTTAACAAAATATTTTAGTTAAATATAAAAGCTTCATATATAATTGTAAACACAATTGATATACTAATGAAATCGTGTGTATTAATTTAATAGTCTAATTAAAAAAAATTATATATATATCATGTTTGAATAAATTGAATTTGTTTAAAAAGATTTAAAAATATAAGTATTTTTATCCTATGTCCATAAAATAATAAATAAATAAATAAATAAATAAAATAGTCATTATATTAAGTAAAGATACAATGAAGTATCTTGACTATTTTGCTTTATTTAACCATATTTTTTTAAGTTCTTTTTATTTATTTTTTAACAAAAATCTTCAGAAGTAGAAAAGAAAATGATTTTATCGTCATGTTTTCAAAAAATTTAAATACTAATCATAATTTTCAAAATCTCATTATTAGTAAAAATTAGTGAAATTAGTAAATAAATGTAATATTTTATTTTTTTTAACTATTTCATGTTTAGTTTGAATTTTTTAAAGATAAATAAAATATTTTTTTCATTAATACTATAAAATATAAATTATTTTTAATAAAGCGTATAATTTAATCATTTATATTATATTATATTACAATTTTTATGTCTTAATTATATATATATATATATATATATATATATATATTAATTTGTCATTTTCTATTTTTATTTTATTTCAGATGTATGTTCGTTATTGCTAATGAACATTGCTGCCTTCATTTATATTTAAATTTAATATTATAATATTTTATATTTATAGTGTTGTAATTTTTTAATAATATATTTTTAATATTATTTTTATAATTTTTGAATTATTATTATAATTTTGATCATAGTTGATTATTGTATTATAAAACATTTGATTCACACTTTAATTGGTTTAATAATCAATCCATATTTTAAAATGTAGATTATAACATACCACAAAATTATCAATTATTGTTAAAAATGATATTATTGTTTGAGAAAAAAAAGTAATAATAAAATAAGAAAAATGATATAAAACTATAAAAGTGACAATATTATTGTTTAAAATAAGTGGGAAAGAGTGCTTCATGTATCATGGTTTATGGGAAGAATATGAAGTGCCCTATTACAGACACAACACTATCCATTTCTCTTGAACTTTGTGTTCTCAAAAAGCATAAATTTTTGCAAAACAAGAACTAGAAACAAGAAAATTTTGACTTTTATTAGAGGAAAACTACATTAAGATACGAGTACCTTTCTTTAATTATAATTCACTCATTCCCATTTTATAAAAAAAATATATAAAATAAATAATAAAAAATTACACTTAAATATCTTCATATTATATTAACATTGATATTTTTTTATACTCTTAAATTCCATTGTCCTGTTTTAAAAAATACTCTTAAATTTCAAGTTCTAACTGATATAATAGGATCTAACATGTTGCAACTGTGTTATTTTAGTTTTTTAATCAATTAGAATTTAATTAAAATCTAAATAACTAAAATTGTACAATTAGGATACCGGAGGAATTGAAAATGTGATTAAACTAGATGTCGCTTACCTCTATGAGTTAGCTAAAAGGTAAAAAAAATAAAAAATAAAGTAGGTTAAACTAAGAAAAAAAAGTTATATCTTAAATAAAATTAGATAAATATTAGTTTGACCTATTTAGATCATATTTAAATTGATTTAAGTCAAGTTAATTTATATATTTATGAACTCATCTATTTTATAAAATAATAATTATTTTATAAAAAATAAAAATAATATTATTTTATTAGAAAATATATGTATAATAAATTAATTTGATAATATATTTTGTTATATATATATATATATATATATATATATATATATAAAAGTAATTTAGAAAGAATAATAAACTCTAAACATAATTTTCGTTTGTTATAATTATTTTCTTTTTTTATATTATACCGTTTTAAGGAATAATAATTTAAGACGATATATTCTTAAATATAATGTATTTTCAAAGTACTATGATGTGAGGATTGTTTTGAATAATAAGACTAGCTTATTGAATAAATAAAAATTTGACTATAAAATCGATCGATATGTACTTGTTAGATGCATTATTAAATATGATATTCAATTTAACTATGTTGAGTACGAGAAAATTTAAGAAATAAATAAAGTTTTGAATACTTGTTTTTAAATCAATTACTATAAACAATTCAATTACAAATATTTATAATATTTGAAGAAGTTTATAACGTGTATTTAAAAATTAGAAGATGTGTTATCTAATCTAATATTTCTAGTAAGATATGGTTAACTTGTGATATATGAATAATTATAACTCTTCAATGTTACATGAGCATAATAACTTATTTTTATGATTTTATATATTTGATTTTATTTTTTTTGAATAAGTTATGAGTTAATTTAAAATAAATAAGTGAATGACATATTTTTTAAACAAAATTAAATAAATAAAAAAATTATTTTTAATTAGATAAAAAATGATCTGTTAACCTATTGACCTAATATTGAATAAATTAGGCCAAAATTTTTAACCTATTTTAAAATACAGATTAAATTATTACATTTTTTTAACTTTACTAGTAATTGGAGAGTCTATTTTGGCCGTACTAAATTAAATATTGTATTTGATATTAATTTCTTATTATACTTAATAATTATTTATAATAATCCTATCCCCTGTGGTTTATAAGAGAAAATATTCTACTATTTTTATGGGTAAATAATAAGTATATATACTAACAAGTTGTTAACTATATTTTGTTTCATTTGAGTTTTGTATAAAAAAATATTTTTTAACATGAACAAAAATATTTAAAATGATTAATTTGTATCATTTATGAACTTTTATAATAATAAGGTGTTAAACAATGTTGATTGAGTGTGAGAATGGGTATAGAAATTAGAATTGTTTGTTTAGTTCTTTCCTTTTGGATCGGATCTGAGACAAAGAGGGTGTTTCACTCTTTTCCAGTGGTATGTTCAAAGACTACCCAAAGTTACTTCACTTTGTGTTTCATCATCTTCTTCTTCCCTCTATTCAACAGCATGCTTGTTCCTCTGTTCCTCCACCGTCTATGAATAAAGGAAAATAACATTTTTTGCTCTTCATCCACATTGCCTGATCAGGTTCTCTGACTTTCACTCTCTGCCTTTTTCTTGTTTAGGGTGATCACTTTATCCACTTTCCCAAGCTTTGTTTTTTCTTATGTGGGGTTTTCCATCACTGTACTGTAATAGAATCAAAGAAAGCTCAAGGAGGCTTCTAAAGAATCAAACTTTTCAACCTGGGGTGTTTTAGTCTAATGCATTATTGACGATTTTGACGAGGATCGTTCCTACATCATGTTTTGGTCTTGTTTGTTACCAAGTGTAAACAAAGGAACATGGGGTTTCTGGGAAACTTGTAAAACCCAGCATTTTACTCACTGAATTTTCTTGAGGCTGAATGAAGAGTCCTTTAGATGTTTGCAGTTTATGATTCTTTCTTTTGGGTTGCTAAATAAGGTGTCTGAGTTAGAAGGTTTTTTGTTTGGGGCTTTCTAAATGGATTCTGCTCACTTAGATTGTTCTCTGGTGATTCATTGCGTCTGAAATGGGTCTCTTGCAGATTCTCTCATTTTTTTTTTTAAATTTCGTTACATGTGTCCTGTATGTTGATTAATGTCCTTTATCTTATTTATTTGCTGGTTCTTTTCTTAAATGTCAATTTTGTAGGAGATTCTGTTATTAAGAGCTCTTTGAATGAGTACATGTTGGTAATTCGCTGCGCTGAGGTGGATTCTTAAGCCTGTTCAGATACCCTTCATGGAGTCACTTGTTAATGGAGTTGATTCCTTGTCAGAGGTTCAGAATTCAGTTTCGGGGGTACATCATGATCCTCTTTCATCTGGGACTCCCCTACCTACGCAGCCTCCCTTGAGAGCATCTACAAACCATGAGGGTGGTCATCAAACCAAGACCATCCATCATCAAAGCATCCATGTAATTAATCAAAAACACTCCTATCTAGAGGGCAATAACTTGAAGCAAGAAAAGTTGCCAACAAAATTGTCCAGCAAGCTGGCACCAATTGGTGATTCCAAGGATTGTGAGTCAAATGGTGTGTTGGAATCTGACACGAAACGAGCCTTTGCTAATCATGCAAAGAACCATTGTCAGCCAGATGCTACTTTCTGCCCAAGTCCTCAGAATAGTTTCTATTCAACCACTGTCTACTCAGAAGCCAAAGAAAGTTTCACCAACACCGAAGTCAGTGAGTGTGCTAGTGCTGACAAGTCATGTGAAAGTGAAGAAGTGGCGAATTCCAGTGATTTTAATGAGAGCAGGAAGACAAGCATATGTAGTGATGTTAGTGATGAGAGTAGCACCAGTAGTTTGAGCAGTGTTTTGTATAAACCTCACAAGGCAAATGACGTTAGATGGGAAGTAATTCAAGCTATACGAACCAGAGATGGGATGTTGGAAATGAGGCATTTCAGGTTGTTGAAGAAATTGGGGTGTGGAGACATAGGGAGTGTGTATCTAGCTGAACTGAGTGGCACAAGAACTTCCTTTGCCATGAAGGTCATGAACAAGACCGAGCTGGCGAACCGCAAGAAGCTCGTGAGGGCTCAGACAGAGAGAGAGATATTGCAGTCCTTAGATCATCCTTTTCTACCCACATTGTATACACACTTTGAGACAGAAACATTCTCCTGTTTGGTAATGGAGTTCTGCCCTGGTGGGGACCTGCATGCACTCAGGCAAAAACAACCAGGGAAGTATTTTTCGGAGCATGCTGTCAGGTTAGCAATTCCTTTTGTACTCAATTCTTGCAATTGTATTATATATAACAGGAAGACATATGTACAACAAGCTAGGGTCAAGTGAACTTGATATTAGCTAATTCTATGTTCCGTGGATTTATGTATTTCATGGCATCAGGAGCCAAGAATGAAACTTTAGCTAGTCATGAATGAAAACTCCATTCTTTCCTTGGGAATAAGTTAAAGCCTTTCACTAGTTAGGATTTTCTCAGTATAAGTGTCAAAAGATGGACTACCAGATTGTCATTCCTGTCCATTGTCATCAATATGACCCCTGGAATTTCTATGTAGCCTACCTCAAGGATTGTGAAAAATTTCATGGCTTTTCTACCCTTTTTGACCATGTCAGACTAATTGTAAAACATACCACTTGCACGTGCTCTACCTTTTCTTTCTCTGCCTTAATGCTTAGTCAATTACCTTATTTCCCTGCTTATTCCTTTTCCATGACTGTGACATTCTGATCCTCTTTGAGCTTGATTTTAATCCATTGTTTTTTGTGACTCAGTGAAAATCTCTACATTATCTTTGAAATCATGTTTTACTACAATAATAAAACTTAAAAGATGTTAATTTGAAGCTCTTTCAATAATGTGGCAATACACAATTAGATGCGTGGGAAAAAGTTTATATTAGCAGCAGATAGAAATCATATTCTTTCTATAATTAATGTTATTCTCTGTGAAAACTCGTAAGCAAGGCACAAAATAGATTAAGTAAAGAAGGATAGAGAACTAACCACCTTGCTTGAACTAAGGTTAGGTGCGAGAATGATTCACCACTTGGAGAAGCTCTCCAAGATAAGAACCTAAGGAAAGAGCATCAAACTCTCAAGACAATAAAATTCTCACAAAAGCTCTAATTTCATTTAATATTTAAGAATGTCATGTACAAGGGAAAGACCCTTTCTTTACAAGGTGAGAAAGGGTTCAAGAAGCTTCTAAAGAACATAACCAAGGGTGATGAACCTCATAATGGCCATGTGATATGAGAGTGACATGTGAAGGGATGTTGCAATTCTCTTATTAATGAGGTGGTTAGGTTTATGAACTTGCAATTCTCTCATGTGAGTTCATTTATCTTTCCACTTTATTACTTCCTAAAAACTACTAGAATCTTCCAAAAAGTTAAAAATATGATACTTCTTAAGTTCCTCTTCTAGCTCTTTGAAATTTCTCTTCTCCTTCCAAGCTCCCATCTATTCCTTGGATTGCATTCTCTCCATCCATGACCATATCACCAAAACCAATTTATGACAAATAGATTAAGATTGCTGGTATATTACCTTCTTGCCGTCTTCCTAGGTGGCTTGAACTTTGACAAAGATGTATCTTAATTTTTTTGTATGGTCACTTGTTTAACCGACTTTCTTGATTTTTAGGTTTTATGTGGCTGAAGTTCTCCTTGCTTTGGAGTACTTGCACATGCTTGGGATCATATACAGAGACCTCAAACCTGAGAATGTGTTGGTGAGAGAAGATGGTCACATAATGCTTTCAGATTTTGATCTCTCTCTAAGGTGCACTGTTAGTCCAACTCTAGTAAAGTCATCAAACAACTTGGAGACAAAAAGTTCAGGATACTGCGTTCAGCCTTCCTGCATTAAGCCAACATGTGTGATGCAGCCAGATTGCATCCAACCATCATGCTTCAAGCCACGCTTTTTATCTGGCAAATCCAGGAAAGACAAAAAGTCTAAACCAAAGAATGATATGCATAACCAGGTGACCCCTCTTCCCGAGCTAATTGCCGAGCCAACAAATGCAAGATCAATGTCCTTTGTTGGAACACACGAGTACTTGGCGCCGGAGATCATAAAGGGTGAAGGGCATGGAAGTGCTGTGGACTGGTGGACATTTGGGATATTCTTGTATGAGCTTTTGTTTGGTAGAACACCATTCAAAGGTTCAGCAAATCGCGCAACTCTGTTTAATGTAATTGGTCAGCCTCTAAGGTTTCCAGATTCTCCAACTGTTAGCTTTGCTGCCAGGGACTTGATCAGAGGGTTGCTTGTGAAAGAGCCTCAGCATCGTCTTGCCTATAGACGCGGCGCAACAGAGATAAAACAACATCCATTCTTTCAGAATGTTAACTGGGCACTGATCCGTTGTGCAAATCCTCCAGAGGTGCCAAGGCAGGTTATGAATCTTCCTCAAATGGAAAAGGACCTTGGTGTGAAGTCTTCTGGTAATTATTTAGATATTGATTTCTTTTGATACTTATGTGACCATTTCTTCGTTGGACTAGTTTCCAATCTCCATCTCTCATTTGTGGTGTTTCATGTTTGTCTGTCCTTTCCATAAAAGGATGCAATGTTCCCAACTACATTGTTGTTGATCAGCATTTATAATTGTCCACCAAAAACTGTTGTAAGAAATTTCAAAATGCCTTATATTGAGTAACAAGTTTCTTTCTCTTGTTTACTTCTCTTTTCAAAACCTGTTTCTCATAAGTCTTTGGTCAAGCAAATAGCAAGGCCTAGCATTTAATTACTGTCCTGGAAATTACACTCGCACATGCAGGAGAAATTCGTTTCCATCCCGAATTTGACAGAAAAATCAAATAAAAAATCAAGTTTTCCCATTTTAAAAAACAGACACGAAAATAGTTAATACAGTATAATTCTAGACCCGTCTCCGACTTTAATCTCATTTTTTTTTAAATGCGAAATTGTTATAAACTTAACTAATTTTTGTAGTCTCATTTCTTGATCAATTCTCTTCAAGATTGAAAATAATTTTCATTCATACATCAAACTAACTTTTCCCATATAATTTTTTCCCCTAATTTCTAAATAATATTTAGATATTACACCTTCTAATCAAAAGCTTTAAGTAGCTGGTAAATGATGATTAAAAAGAAAAAGTTTAGACAAATTTCACAGTTTTATTAATAAAAAAATGTGAAATTTATATCGTTGACTGGCAAGTTGAGCTAAAATTGTGAACCACCTGCACAAAAAATTTTCAATCTTCTTCTCGTGATGGGTTCCGTAACTGCCATTCTCGCGCCTCTGTTGTTTCCAACTTCATCACCCCCACGCGCGCTTTCAACCAAATATTGTATTTCCTTTGCTTAAAAAAATTAAATATATTTTTTTATTTTTGAAAAGATAGTTTAAATATTTTTTTTGAAAATAATTCTTATTAATAAACTAAAATTAACTTATTGATTTTATTGATAAATTGAAAAGAATAATGAAAAAAACAATACATTAAGTGCTTCCATAAAATCTCTTACAAGTGAAAATTAATTGAATTGACTTTTTTGAACTGAAGCGCGTGGTGGTGTGAAGGGTGAAGAAGGCACGCTTTGAGTCACTTTCTTCGTTGCGTACCGAATGCACAGTGCGCACCCATGCCGTTAGCTTATATAATCGGCGGAGCCAGAATCTGTAACGCTCCCATTCTCTCTCGCTGTTACCGACGCTTCTCTCTCATGGCTTCTTCCGCCGATGTTGTCGACGACACCAAACACGGCTTCTCTCGCCCGGAGATGTACAAGGAGAACCTCGCCGGCACCGTCGACGCCTACGACCGCCACGTGTTCCTCTGCTACAGGAACCACCGCACCTGGCCGCCGCGCCTCGAGGCTTCCGACGACGATCCTCTTCCCAAGCGCGTCGCCAATGTCTGGAAAGCTCGCAAAAACGACATCGCTGTCAAGGTTTGATTTCATATTTTTAATTTGCTGCGATCGATTTGAAGTTTGATCAATTCGGAATCCGATTGTGAATTAATTGAGATTGCGATTTGGATTGATTTTGAAATTGTTTGTGGCGTGTGCGGCAGACTAAAATCACGGTGTGCGAGGCGCGTGAGGAGGCCGGTTTCGCCGATGGAGACGTGTTGATTTTCCCGGACATGTTCAAATACAAGTATGCTAAAAAAGAACCGCTTGATTTTTTTTTTCTTTTGAATTGTTGATTCGTTGTGTTTTTATTAACTTGTATGTTCAAAGTGTTAATCGCTGTTTTAAATTTTAAAGTATGAATATCAGTTAATGGTGGAAAAAGTTATTAATTTGTATTTTTTAAAAAGTTATCTTGTCTTGAGGGTCGTAAAGAGATTTTCAAATGAAATTTTAAAAATATACTTGACATTGAGATAAAAGTTAGTATAAAACTTTGTGGTAATATCTCATAATATTTTTTCATTAGACTCGGAGTTTTATTTTCATAATCCACCTATAAAATTTTAGGTTAAAAATTAGAATATATTATCACAAAGAGATTGATGTAATAAGTGTGTTTGTGAATTACTTTAGAACGAAACTGTTTTTAAAGTGATCTAATAGTTTTTCTTATTAATAGTTTTTTCTTATAGAAAACTAGACTGACTTCCTTTTAAGTATTGCTATGCTAAATAATATTAGTGTTTTATCTGGTTTTAAAATAAGCATTTTAAATTTTTAATAAAATAATAACCACATTCCTCTTCTAAATGATCAAAGACCCTATTTTTTTTTTATAATTTTAATAAAATGATATTTTTTTCTCTCATGTTTTTAACACGTTAACTTCCTTTATTTGATTTAATAGTAATATATTAGTTAAACTCTAATAAAAATAATAAAAAAATTAACTATTAAAGTTTTAAAGTATAAAAATAATTTTTATAGAGAATATTTGAACGATTCAATTATATAAAAAAAACATTTATCAATCAGATGTTTTTTAAAATGACATTTATACTTTTTTAAAAGATATTTTCATCTTAAATATTATTAATAAAGTAATACTTGTATTTTTTTTATTTTTTTTAAATATAATCATAAGTTAATAAATTGAATGAAATATTTTGTAATATATTATTTAACATTACATTAAGGAAGTACAGTAAGTATAATTTCTCTTAATTTTTATTTTCAAAACAAGTCAATAATAAAATTAGGTATAATTTAATATTTATTTATTTTTTCTAAAAATTTTTCAATTCAAATTTAGTTCTGACTTCAGAATATTTTTTTTAATGTAAAACTAAACATTTTTAAATCATGTTAGTTAATAATTTGAACTAAACACTGTGTTAGGTTACAATAAAGTTCAGAGTGGATTATGGAGTGAACCAGTTTCAATTTCTCAAGAAAGTGCATCTAAATATTTTTGTGCTTAAAATTTTTGTTTGCATATGGAGTATTAGACTGATACCAAAACGTGTTTATGTTTAATAATAGTTTTTTAATTTGAGTAAGTTTTGTTGTCGTTTGATTGAAAGGGGTTTGGAGGAGTCAAATGTGGATGGCTTTTTCGATGATGTGATAGTGAGTGGTAAAGAGTGGAGTAGTGGTGGAGAGCATACTGTATTGAGGGGTTCGCATATTTTTGTGTGTGCTCATGGAAGTCGTGATGTCCGGTGCGGTGTTTGTGGGCCGGTTCTCATAAATAAGTTCAATGAGGAAATTCAGCTAAGGGGGTTGAAGGATCAGATATCTGTTGTCGCGTGTTCTCATGTTGGGGGCCATAAGTATGCTGGTAATGTGATCATATTCTGCCCAGGATCAGATGGAAAAATTATGGGTCATTGGTTAGTTTTCACAATACTTCTATTACATTCCTTTCATATCTATCATTTTTTTTGGTGTTTTATAAATCTAAAGTCTCATTAATTCATATTTTAACCTACACTCCTGTTTAAGGATTGCTATAAAAGTAATTTATAATAAGTAATGAAATATTAAATAAGAATAATTTAGTTTAATAATATAGTTTATATCCTCCTTACTTTATTATTCTATTAATTCTAGTACATTTTAAGCAGTGACTATCTCTAAATTTCTCCAACATTAAATACATCTAATTTTTCATTTAACATTTTCTAATAAAGTGGTGAGAAAATTCGAAAGATGATTAATAGGAGGATATGATATTACTTTTAGTTTAAATATCTCAAATAATGGTTTTTTAATTAGCGTACATTAACTTTAAATATCAATAAATATAAAATAGAGATAATATTTTCTAATTTTAATGGAATTTTTTTTTAATAAACTTATAAGAAGTAAATGTTCCGCAAACAATAATTGTTTTTATCATTTAAATTAAATATTTTCAAGAGATTTTTTGTATTTTAAAAAAATATAAGTATAAAATTGCAAACATAGTTGAAATTATTAAGAATCTAACTCAAATAATTGAACATGATGAGTGAATTGTTATAAACATTATCACATGCTTAATTGCTACTGATAAAAAATAGTTGGAATTAAAATATCTACGCAAACATATAAACAAACGGATGCTTTGAAGTCGCTGGTTTAATTGTTGAGCTTAATAATTGATTAAAGGTACGGCTATGTTACTCCGGACGACGTGCCCACCTTGTTGGACCGACAAATTGCCAAAGGAGAGGTCATACAAAAGCTTTGGAGGTTGGTATACTTTTGTTTCATTCTATATTTTCTATGATGAATTGCTAATTTGAACGGGTCATATTCTTTGTATAGACAAAAAATAAAACAAAACATGTTCTTAATGTTTTTAAACTACCCGCGCATTGGTTATTGGACAATAGAGTGGAATAATCAAGATATTAATGTTAATTTGATCACATGGATATATATGGCTGATTTAAGGAAGTCTCCTGCCTGAATCCTGATGGTTGGAGACAATGTCGTCCTGCTTCCAGCGATTACTATTAATAAAACCGAATCTCGATTTTGTTTGTTATGTCCAAATTGAACACAAATTCTCTTTTGAACAAATTTACAGTTAATTGGATTTATCGTTTTCAGTCCTGCATATAAATAAACCCCCAAATTCATTTATGATTTTTTTTCCTCTCGGTCTTGAAGTCAAAAATTTATAAAAGTAATCTTTCAAGTACTAAAAATCATGTTAAATATTCTTCTAAATGGTAAAAAACTCTTTAAAGTAGTGTAGAAACTACAATAAAATACTTCCTTTATTTCATTTTATATCTTGTTTGAGGTTTTCTCCCAAGTACATAATAAGAAAAAAATAATAAATCATATGGTGAATAAAAAAATTTCCTCCGTTTTTACGTGTCATTTAAGGTCCTTTCAAAATTGGTGGTTTATTCCCCAGTCATGCAGTGTTCATTTGCCATGAGCCTGATTCTCATTCATCAGTCAAATACATCAATATGGCTTGTTTCCTTTGTTATGGTCCTGTCTAATGGAATCATTGCGCTTCTGCATCTAACTTCACTACTTACATTCATAACCAAAGGAAAACAACATTATTTGGTTTTTCATGTCATTCATTTCATCTAAGTACTCGACTTCTTTATAATGGAGGATGATTAGTTTTGTTCATGTGAAATTGTTTCAGGGGTCAAATGGGGCCACCTGTTGCCGGAATGAAGGTAGCAGATGACCACAAACTTGCTAACGGAGATGATAATGGCAAGGCCAATCTGAGCAACAACGAAAATGTAGCAGGTTGCTGTCAGGGTGTTAACGGGGTTTCTTGCTGCAGAAGTGCAAGTTTTGGGCAAAACAAAGACATTGATAATAAAAGCGCAGAAGCATATAAAAAGCAGGGGAGCAATATAAATTGGTGTTGGCCTTTATTACAGAAGCGTGATATTCTTACAGCTAGTGGTATACTTGGAGCTTTGGCAGCTGTTGCTGTTGCTTACAGATTTTGCAGAAGGTCAAGCTGAAATTGGCATTATTAGTAAGTTTTAGCCTGCTGAGGGTTCTACAGTGCTCACTTTTCTTATAATACCAGCACTGTGAATTTGTATCAATTCGTACTATATTGAATAATTGCTCTTTGCAATTTCTTTTATGAACTTCGAGAAATTCTAAGCGAACTTTTTAAAACCGATAATGTGAATATTCAAAACGTTGTAACTGCTCTTTTGAATTTCTATAATCTTTTAGTTTTATTCGCGTTATCTTCATCACTGTGGCACTATATTTTGAATTACCTTGGAAAATGTTCTCCAGGATTTTGTCTTTTTCATTCCTAGGCCTTTTTATGAAACAGGTACTTGATAACTAGTGTGACTAGTATAATTGATTATATAATTCAGTAACTCTACATTAAAAGTAGTTTGAACACTACCCTTTAAAGCACTCCCTCACCACTTTATTTCATTCGGGGGATTTAAAGTATTGACTGAAGAGTGAAGACCCCGCATGATTCTAGGGATTTGATACTTGACAGTGTAGAAATGTTGATTTGTTTGTCCACTTTTTCCAAAGTGGGACAATCATATTTTATCTGATTCAGTTTAAGATAACAAGTCCCAGGGCATTAGTTGCCAAATTCCGTGAGTTGTTAACACATAAAAAAGTAATATCAGATCCTAAACTCCAATCAAATTCAAACTTTTGAGGTTTGTAATTCGGAACAACTTAGAAGCCAAGCATACCTTGCAATCGATCTCACCAAAATCGAACATGAAGTGTACCAGAAAACCCCGAACCAATTGTATGTACACGACAAGAGTTGTCAATTCTACATTAGTTTACTAATATTTTCTCAGCAATGAAGTCCTGAGCTACAAATCCTCGCCAAAAACATCACTAATGCCAATAAGTTAGAAAGAAGGAAAAAAACGTTATGCAAGCATAGATTAAGCATTAAGCTTTGCCTTTGCAATCATCTCCTCGACCAGCCTTAAAGTAGTATCTGCCAATTTCTCTCCTTCTGCTTCAATTTCTTCCATAATCCTCTCTAAAAGCTCATGATTAATCTGCTTACATCTTGATCTATAATTGGAGCAGTCCCTCAGAAGCAACAACAATTCTCGAGCCACGGATTTGGCTCTCCATGTTCCATCTACACTTAACTGAAGCAACCCTGGCATCACTCCCTCTGTCAAAATCAACCCTCTATATTTCTCTCTGCAGCTCTGGCATACAAGGAGAAGTATGCACACTGCATGCTCTTTGCTCAGTGAAGATCCATCTTCAATAGTCTCAACAAGTATCCTGATTGCTCCCATAGTACTAGCAGCCTCACACAGTGCACTCTCTGATGAAGACACAAGGTTTTCTAGCAATCCAATTGCTTTCTCAACCAATGGAGATGATTTTACTGAGGTGTGGATCAGTTCAAGCAAGGAGAGCATAACCCCAGAAGAGACAATCAGTGGAATAATCTCTTGACAGGTTGTGAGGTTGTGTAGAGTAGCTATAGCATCAAGCTGAGATTGAGTGCTACAATTGCTGTTGACAAACTCAACCAAGAGTTGAACAGCCCCAGCAGAAGCAATTGCTACCTTATTTGCTTTGCAAGAAGAGAGGGTTAGCATAGCTGCCAAAGTCAAGTGTGTCACTCTTTGGCTTTGGGAATGGAGGAGACTTAGCAGAACTGGCAAAGCTCCAGATTTGATGATCCGAATCTTGTTTCTGTACAATTTTTGGAAAAGTTCTGTACCATTACATTAACTGCTAAGCAAACTTTTTAAGGAATTCGTACAATAGAAGGGATTTATTTCGGCCTTTGTGTTTAGTAGATTACTTTTAGGTAAAGAAATATGATGGTACAATTTATCATTAACCAATGGCAAGCCTTGTTTATTACCAAGAACATATTCCTTTGCCCCACTACCAAAAACCCAATCATGGGGGTACTAAAAAGTTCAGACTTTTTAATTGCTCCTATGCTGTGCTGTATTTTTTCATGTTTTATTGCCTCTAAATCCTTGTAATGAACAAAAATTATTTTTTGTAATCATTTGTTCTTTAAACACTTTCAACTCCTAATTATTTAGGTGAGTTGGATTTAAGAATTCATCAGGGTTAAAACAGAACTCAAGATTTCAAAAAATACTTAAAAGTTACTTATGTTGTGGACATAAGAAGAAATGGGAGGAGTTTACAATGAATATTATTTGAGGATGAATGATGAACTAACCTCTCACAGCCAAAGCAAATGCTGAGCAAAGCACACAGAGCAGCTTCTGTTGCTTCGTAGTTTTCAGAATGAAGCATGGAAACAAGAGGAACCATGACTCCACTTTCTTCCAACTTGTGCCTCTGCTTACTTCCTAATCTACAAAGTTCTAAAGCTGCTTGAATTTGAGATTCTCCATCACCATTCCAAAGGCTTTCCACGACCTCTTTTTCCATTGGAGCTCTCTCTTGCAAGCTGGTTTAATTTCTTCCTTTGCGGTGTCCCAATGTTCTGTTAGGAAGTGGTAATTGTAGCATCGAGATTGGTTGCTTGAAGAGGTAATGTTAAGCTTTTGAGGGTATTCCAATCCGTTGTTTCAGCTTGAAGCAACATAAAATTCTTTTGGGCAGCTTTTTTATTTCTCTTTTCTCTTGGGTGAGTGTTTTGTTGGGCACTGATAAAAAACAAAATTGATTCCTAAGAATGAATCTTTAACTTTCCTTAAATGGAAGCAACCGCCGTCAGCTTTTGGTAGGTTCAATATTTTTGGTCAATTTTCTACTGATTTTGTGCTTCTGCTTTAATGGTATAGGTTTGCATATAGCTAGGAGTAGGACTCTGGAAAGAATATATATTATACGCTAATCAATCACTCTTGTGAATCACATTCACAACATTGCTTGTTATTCTTTTCTTCAATCATACCACCCAACCCCTTTTGACCATTGCTACTACTAGAGCCACCAAATCATGAAAAGAAAAATACAACTTCATATACAAAATAGAAAAATCAAATTAAGAAAAATATATCTAATCATTGTGAAACAACAAACATTAAATGAAAATATACCATAATTTGTTAATCCTTCTAAAAAATGGTTTTATATAATTAAATTTGAGTTTCAAAGTTAATTACATGTATAGAAGATGGTAGTTCCTACAACGTAACATTACCTATGATCCCCATCAATGAAACTATTACTTGTCACAATATAATGGTGATATATGTTTATATTATTATCTAACGAAACATATCTAAATTAGGAAAATTATATTTATCCTTCAAATCGAATCACATCAGAAATAATTAATCAGGAAAATAATCATTTCAATCAAATCAAATTTTTAAAAATTGTTATAAAGATTTAAGGTAATGTATTTAATCGACATTTCAAATAATTTGTTATATTTATGTTAAAAATAATAAGATATTTAATTTGATTTTACAAAATCACTCAATATAATAAGAATTGTAATTATTTATATATTATAACATGTGTAATTTTTATGTAATTTTTATCACACCTTTCATCTCAAGAGAAATTTTTTAATATTTTTAAATTGTTATTTTAATATTTATTTTGTTTTATCCCATGCTACATTAGCTCTATGTGAGTGATAGATTGAGATACAATTCAAATCGACATAATTTAGTTGCATTTCTTTTATAACTTCTTTGAAAAATAAATCAATTAAAAAAATAATATCTGATCTATTTAAGTTAAGAATAATATTTATTTACCATTGCAATTATGTAAAAAACAAATATATAAAATTTAAAATTATAAAATCGATATTATAAATTGGTATGCAATAACATCATTCAACATAAAAGGATATTACTTACTCGTATATATTTTCCCAACTCAACAATTTGTTTACCTTATAAGTTCTCTACTAAACATGCATGTGTGCACGCAAAAACTTAGTCACCAAATATGAAATTATTCTATATATAAACAACTCTCTGCTTTTGTTAATCATGCAAACCTTTAAACCTTTTGTAATAAAGGACAATTAAATGCCTCACCTTCTACCTATAAATAGACATTATCTTTTTTCTAAGCACAAATTTTCCTTATCAATTAAAATTTCATTTTATTAATAAAATAATAATAACACTACAAGAAAAAAGCCTATTACTTACGGAATAATACCTACGGGTAAAAATCAAGTAGGTAAATTTTACATTACCTACGGATTTTACCTACAAAAGTATATTCGTACATAAATTATCTATTATATACGGAATTTACCTACGGATGGGATGATTATGCATTACCTACGGATGTAGGAGGTAGGTAATGTTTTTTTACTACTTTACCTACTCATTTACCTACGGATGCTAAATAAAAAAAAAAGAAAAAAAGAAAAAACCCTCGCTCACTAGTGGAAAATAGCTTTCTATGACGGCTTTTTATCACGGTCGTAGTCCACCCGTCATAGTATGTGGCGCGGTGGCATGTATGTAATAAAATCATAAACTTTCTATGTCGGGTAAGTTTTAACCGACATAGTAAGTGGAAAGGTCACTTTACTTTCTACGTCGGTTAAGATTTACCCGACATAGAAAGTAAACTTTCTATGTCGGGTAACATTTAACCGACATAGAAAGTGTCTTTGATGACGGGTGTTAGAGCAACCGACATAGTATCTTCTGTTTTAACCTTCTCCTTCCCTCCATTTCATTTCATCACTTCCCCCATAGCAGAGCTCCCCTGTACGTTTCTCCCTACGCTCCATTTCTTTTCATCAGTTCACCCATAGCAGAGCTCCCCGTTCGCCTGTGTACGTTTCTCCGCACCCACATTTGCTCGTCATGCCACCTGCCAACGCTTCGTGCCGCCTGCTGCTACTGGTGCCCGTCGCCTGGGATACGTTTCTCCCCACCCAGCTCTGCACGTCACGCCACCTACCACCTCTGTAGGTCTTCAAGAGGTAAGTTTTCGTGCTTGCTTTAGCCATTGTATGTTTACAGTATTGAATCTAGTAAGTAATAATGCTGTCAAGAGAGGGAAACATCACGGGTCCCTTTAGCTAATTTAGAGATGTATTGTAAGTAGTTTAGTCATTTGAATGTGTTTCGTAGGCATTTGAATGTGTTTCGTGATTTTGATTTTGAAAATTAGATTTGTATTATAATGTAGTTATTTTGAGAGTGGAGTTGGATTTCGTGTAGGCATTATAATGTAGTTATTTCGTGTTTACGTAGCTAATTTGATTTTGAAAACCCATGTATACTTCGATGAGAATGATGATTTAGTACTTGATATACCCGAGACACCATGTTTCTCTTCAAATATGCCAAACTTTAGTGTTAATGTAGAAATAGATGATGTGCATGCCATACGTTATGACCATATGGAAGAATTTTGGGAGAATGTTCCAACTTGATAATGTATGAAATTTTTTTAATGTATTATTTTTTAATGTATGCACTTTTTTGTTTATCTTCGATCATATTGTCTAAACTAATAACTATTATTTTTTTCTTTGAACACGAGATATGGCAGATTCATCCGGTTCCCCTCCTCCTACACAGTCCCCCCTCCTACGAAGGTGGTGATCGAGTCAGCCGTCTACCAGGAAAAAGGGTAGGCGTGGTACACGGTTGAAGGAGTTGAATATCGATCGTAGCTCCGATCGAAATTGCCTATCCAGCTTGACATGCAAGCCGGTAGAGCCATTGGAGAGCACGAGTGCTAGATTCACTAGCTATGTGGCCTTGCTTGGGAGAAGCAAGGTTAGTATTCTTATTGAGGATTGGGACCATGTTCCGGAGACACCGAAGAACCGGATTTGGCGAGTATCCTGGTACCTACTCTTATTTGGCATTTAACATGTTTATATATATTTAACTTTTTGGGAACTTCATGTTATTTTTATTGTGTAGGTCACATATGATGTCCCTAACACCACTTTGTTCGGGAGAAAGTGGATCTCATATGCTCGGGGAACGCTTGGAGAGGTTTTAAGAGTGATCTGACCGGTCGATACATATATGGGGCATTGAGCAACAAGAACCCATGTGACCAGTATCGGCTTTTGGATGAGGAGACATGGCAGGCATTTCGGACTCAGCGTTTAGACGCTAAGTTTCGGGTTAGCACATTTGTCATTTGTTTGCGGTCATTTTTTTTAAATAGAGGTTTTAAATCCGGTATTTAACATGGAATGCAACGAGCCAAGCTGCAGAAGGCACAAGATATTCGGAGAAAGAATATCCACCCCCACGAGTTGTCTCGTGGGGGTTATGAGAAATTGGAGGAGAAGATGATGAAGGAGACATCTTCAAGTCATCTTTCGGATGAGTCGGTTGTGAGTGCCTGTCACTCGCCCTTCACGCCATGATAAATGGAAGAGAGCTCGCCGGAACTCATCGTGGAATTACTTATCCGAGCAAACTAATGTTGTTGCTCAACGTATTGTAAGTAGCATATCCTAAACTAATTATATATGTTATACTACAATAGGCATTTGTATTTGCTAAAAAATCATTCGTTTGTGTTGTAGGATGAGTTGGTTGAGCAGAGCACTCGGGGATCATTCCACCCACATGGCCGTCGGGATATATTGGCAAGTGGCCATTGGTACCCCAGAGCATCCTGGACGTGTTCGTGGTGCTCGGACGAGGGGTGGGCATCGACAAGTACTTTGGTGCCCCACCCGTGGCAACTCCTTCTTTGAGGCAGCTGAATGAGCAAGAGTTTGAGTCCCTCAAACAACAAATTAGGAAGGAGATACGAGATGAGGTGTACTCGACTTGAAGGCGAGTTATTGAGCTCAATGCGAGCGAGTTGGCATCTTTGTCCTCTCAACCTTCCGTCCCCGCATGAGAGGCATCCCCGATTCATGTCAGCACAAAGGAGAGTTGTGATGCTCCCGATAGAGGGGCACGAAGTTGCTCCTACCGACACCGCTGACCGTCAATTGTATGTTGCGGGTCCTCCCGAGCATTTGGTGGCATACGGTACGTATTATATCTTTGACATGTATTTGGTACGTTGTTAAGCATTATATAGTCTAAAATATTTTATCCTTTGTTTACCTTAGGGAAAATGTATGCATTGGGGTCAACCATCCACCACCGGAGTATTGGAGATGATATGATAAGAGTGGTGGTTGTAGATGTCCGGATGCCGCTGCCCCAATCCCTATTCCCACCGACGAGGTTCAAACAGATGGGACAGTGCACCTGGCCATTTTATCTTATGGCCAGTTTCATTAACAAGACCCATCCCAACAACTGCACAGAGTTGATTTATGCATTGAACGATAGTACTTATTATTTTTTGATAGGTTGATGTATATTAATGTTATTGATTTTTGGTACTTGTATAGAAAGAGTCCGAAAAAGCAAAGGAAGTTGTGCATGAATCACCACCACCACCATCTCGCTTTACGACGACTCGGTGCAGACTGGCAGCGACTATCGGGACCACTCCCATACAGCTTAGATATGCCACCCGAAGTCGTATGCAGGACCAACACGATCCCTTTTTTCTTACTCCAAAGGGATATTTTTGATCTTCTCGCTGGTATCGATATGTTATGTGTATCGGTGTTGCAGCTTTGGGAAATGTAAGTATATTTACATATTTTTTATATTCTCACCGGTACATTATTTTATAACTTTATTTATTTTCAATGTTGAAGGTATTTATATCGTTTGTGTGTTGAGAGGAAGATCCGCTTTCTCTATGGATTTCTTGACCCTGTTGCCATTCAGTCCAGTTGGGAATAAAGTCGAAGAGGTGCAAGCGTACTTAATAGAGGCATTTCAAACTGGGGGCAAAGAAGTCTACTTAGCACCTTACTTGCATAAGTAAGTATACATCTTATAAATTAATGCACATTTATGTAAAACTGAAATTTTACTAATATTATTTCAACGTGCAGGGGTCATTGGCAGCTCATAATTATTGTTCCTCGGCAATTTCTTGTGATTCTCTTGTGTTCATTACACAAGAAACCAAATGATTTGGATATTAGAAAGCACATAGACGCGTAAGTTTGGTTTTTTTAATTGTTGTATGATATGTGCACTACTTACACCAAAATTATTTGTCCTTTTGTAGAGCTTTGGAAGCTCACCTAAGGTTGCAAGGCCTTCCATCTTATGCTAGAAAGAAGTTGACGTATATTGCACCAAAGGTGACCAAACATTCCTCTTACTCGTTGTTCAATTAGTCATTTAAAGTTAATCCGACATGTATTTAACTTGTAGTGTCCACGCCAACCTAAGCAAGCCATGAGTGCGGGTATTATGTGATGAAGCACATGCACACCATCGTAGACAAAAATATTATGAGCTCATGGAGGGAGGTAAATATACTATAATTAAGTCAAATATGCCAATTATGTAAATGGTTTCTAAATCTGAAATGTTTCAATATGTAGGCATTTACGTACGCATCTCCAATGAAGATTGAAGTGTTAGACGATATTAGAGAGCAATGGGCTTCTTTCCTTTTAAGCATTCAATCTTCATAGGAAATTTGACTTGTAACAATTTAGATTGAATTGATTTAAGTTAGGAAATTTACATTCGTTTAAGTAAATGAACTGTCTAGAACTGGATCTCGTCTCGTACATATATTGATTTCAATGTGTTTCATATGTACATATCCGTCCGCAATGGATCTCGTCTGCATCGGATATATATCTCGTAGCAAATTTATATTTGAACTGTGCATATCTGTTTGTACTCGGATCTCGTGAATATTTGTCTCGGAATTGTGATGAATAGGCAGTGTCTACTCGAAGAAAGGTAGCATCTCTAAAGAAAATGCAAATATTTAAAAAAATAACACTTTCTACGTCGGTTCCTCGACTAACCGACGTAGAAAGTCATCCTATGACCGATCGAACAAGTTATGACCGATCAGAATTGCTCATACAAAGTAGGACTTTCTACGTCGGTTATTCAGGGAACCGACGTAGAAAGTCATCCTATGACCGATCAGAACCAGTTTGGCCGATCATAGTAGCTCATAGAAAGGCTTTCTACGTCGGTTAGTAGGAACCGACGTAGAAATCCTTACTTTCTATGACCCCCGCATCCGCGCCTCACTCAAGCTCCCTAACTCCTTCCTTCGTCTCCCTCAATTTCACTAACCTCCTCTATAACCCGCCACCCACCTCCTTCACCAAAACCGTAGCTGCAGCCTCCCCACTCTCGAGCACCCCACTTCGTCGTCCCCTTCGTCGAGCCACCGCAAGGCCAAGTCGCAGCCGCGGCCTCACCCTAATCCAACCTCCACCAAAGCCCCTCGTCATCCACGACAACCACCACCATCGAGCGTCCCAACCCCAACTCCTCACCACTAACGTCTCCACTCGCTCCACTTCCCTCCCGTGTTGAATCTTTCCCTTCGCCCCAAACCACCGCGCACCACCGCCCATAGCCGGCCACCGCGAATCCAGCCGCAAATCAACCTCTCAGGCCGGACGCCACCACACCCCCGTCGCGCGCGTCCCCGCAGCCTCGGAACTTGAGTCACCTCGAGGCCGGCCGCGGTCACCGCCTCCTCGCTCCAGCCCACCCCCATTGTGCGACCGAGCTCGCTGTGAGCTAGAGGTGAGATATAGAGGCAGCGAGTTAAGCCTCGGTATTATGCTTTAATCCTATTTCTTTCACATTTTTTGGAGTCTCGAACTGTTCGCTTAGTTAACTATTAAGTCTGGGTCCGGTTTATTTGCATATGAATCATTGAATTGGTGGCTTTGTTAGTTGAATAAGATCTTGGTTTATTAAGGTTTTTTGTACCGTTATTTCGTTTAGTTTGGCTTGAATCTGTGGTTTTCACTTGATGAGGTTGAGTTCGGTGTTATCCAAGTCCTATTGGCTTGGTTCATGTCTCTCGTGGCTTAGTTTCTTGGTGGGTGAGTTAAGAATGTGTTTCCACCTTACAAATGCATATTGAGAGGAGTTTACGCGTGGTGTTGTATTCTTTTTGTGTTTTCTTAACTTATGGAAGTTGTATCTTACACCAGCTTGTGAAATGATAATTCTCATTGATATTTTTGACATTAATTGTCGTCTTTTATAATTATTCTTCAGTATTGCATTCCATTCTGTTTCTAAAGTGTTTATATATCAATCAATATAGTAAACCTCCCGACAAATCTCAATTCACAAACTCAACTACAGTTTGGTAATACTCAAAACTAGGCAATCCAAGAGAATTAAATGTTCACTACTCGAATACTTGTAGAACATGGATCAATTTTATGCAAATCGCTATTGGATGTATGATCGAAGCCATAGTAATAGAGGTGGTTTAAAACAAAGTTTTGTTGATGGCGTTGAAGAGTTTGTCATGAAAGCTTCTCAACAAGTTTGTTATCAAAATGAAGGCCAAATGAGATGTCCATGCAATAAATGTCAATGTACAAAGATCTTGCCAATGGAAATGGTTAAACTTCACCTTTATAAAAATGGTTTCATGCCCGATTATTATGTTTGGGTTGATCACGGTGAGGAAATGCCTCATGCTAACAAAAATGAGACACATGCTTCAAGTAGTGGGTTACATTTTTCGAAGATGAGGCATTGATGGCAATGCAGGACATGGTGTATGACGCACTTAGGCAACATGAAACATTTCAACCACCAGAGTCAAATATCATGGAAGAGCCTCCAAATGAAGAAGCTCAAAGATTTTATGATTTGTTGTTGGAAGCGAATAAACCTTTGTTTGAAGGTGCTTTAGACTCCAAACTCGTCCATATGTGTAAGATTGTTAGTTTGCAAATCTAATTGGCATGTTCCCGATCGGGCTTTAAATTTCATTATAAAAATGCTTTTGGATGTAACACCCAACAAAAATAGTTTACCAAAAAACTATTACGATGCGAAGAGGTTAGTTTCAAAGTTGGGATTAGAGGCTAAAAGGATCGATTGTTGTGTTAATGGTTGTATGCTTTTTTATGACAATGATTACTGGAAAAGATGATGGATCTTTGCTGCAATGCAAATTTTGTCACAAGCCAAGGTATCATGCCCCAAAAGTTGAAACTCGTAAAAATAAACCAATTCCGATTAAGAGCATGTTCTATTTACCTATAATTCCGAGGTTAAAGAGGTTGTATGCATCCATGAAAACGGCTGGACAAATGACATGGCACTATGATAATAAAAGACCGGAAGGTGTGTTGTGTCATCCATCCGATGGTAAAGCTTGGAAGCATTTTGATCAAGCTTATCCAGATTTTGCTGCTGAACCACGCAATATAAGACTAGGTCTATGTTCGATGGATTTAATCCATATATTGAAGCATCTCGCCACGCCCTATTCTTGTTGGCCAGTAATTATGACCCCATATAATCTTCCTCCCGAAATATGTATGTCCAAACCTTATATGTTTTTGACATGCCTCATTCCCGGTCCACGTAATCCAAAGTCATGTATTGATGTGTATTTACAACCTTTGATTGATGATCCGATGCAATTGTGGAGAGGAGTTGAAACATATGATATTTCAAGGAAACAAAATTTTGTAATGAGGGCTAGTTTGATGTGGACTATTAATGATTTTCCCGCATATGGTATGTTGTCGGGTTGGAGGACTCAAGGTAAACTAGCCTCGCCCGCATTGCATGGGGGATACAAAGGCTTTTACATTGCAGAATGGGAGGAAAAATAGTTGGTTTGATTCACACCGTAGGTTCTTGCCCAAAAATCATGTATTTAGAAGGAATAAAAAAGCTTTTAAAAAGGGAAAAATTGAAACTAATGACCCACCATGTACATTGACATCCGAGCAAGTTTGGAGTATAATTATGGATGTACCCAAAGTCATAGATTACCCTCATATGAACAAGTTACCAGTGCTATGGGGAATGGCATAATTGGACAAAAAGAAGTATCTTTTGGGATTTGCCGTATTGGAAGAATAATTTATTGAGGCACAATCTTGATGTTATGCACATAGAGAAAAATTTCTTTGATAATATATTGAACACTCGTCATGAATGTCAAAGGTAAGACAAAAGATAATGATAAGGCAAGGAAGGACCTAGCTTTGTATTGTTGTAGACCAGATTTAGAGTTGAAGTTGCGTGCTAATGGGAAGATGGTTAAGCCAAAAGCAAATTATACTTTAACTCGCAGAGGAAGCAAAGTTAGTTTGTCATTGGATCAGAGAACTTAGAATGCCCGATGGTTATTCATCCAATTTAGCAAGATGTGCCGATGTAGACAAGGGAAGGATGCATGGGATGAAGAGCCATGATTGTCATGTTTTTATGGAGTGTTTACTCCCTATTGCATTTAGTTCATTACCGAGTGCATGCTTGGAACCCTCTTATCGAAGTGAGCCATTTTTTTAAAGATTTGTGTTCTACAACATTGAGGCATCATGACTTGGCTAAAATGGAAGAAAATATTCCAATAATTCTTTGTAAGTTGGAGAGAATATTTCCCCTGCATTCTTTGATTCAATGGAACACTTACCTATTCATCTTGTGTATGAAGCCAAACTTGGTGGACCAGTTCAATATAGATGGATGTATCCATTTGAAAGGTAAGAAGACTATCATTGATTATGCACAAAATTTGATTTACGAAATATTGAGCTAATATCATCCTCATTTCATTCATATTATAGATTCATGGGTGATTCTAAACGATCAGTAAAAAATAAAGCTCGTGTTGAAGGATCAATTTGTGCCTCATACTTGCATCGAGAGACAACTCACTTTTGTTCCCATTATTTCAAGAACTTCATTCTATCACCACAGAATAAGAGAAATGAAATACAAGCCGAAATTGAAAGGGATCCATCAATGTTATCTATCTTTAACTTGGTTGGTCGTCACTCAGGAAAGACATCAATTCATTGGTTAACTCAAAAAGAGTGGAACTCGGCTCATGTTCATGTCTTGATCAACTGCACCGAAATTAAGTCATACCTTGAGTGAGTATTTCAAACACTATATTTCATTATTATATCATTTTCTTTTTTAATTAAATCGTTCTCCATCCTTCTCCTATATTTTCATAGTTCCTTCTTGCAATCTGGTCAACCCAATGACTCAAACATGTCCAATGACATACATAGACATTTTCCTCAATGGTTTAAGCATCAAGTATGTATGGTTACATTAATAACTTAGTTTATTAAAATATGCTTAACAACATATGACTATACCTTCTTTACATTTGTAGGTTCATAGTGAGCCTTTAAGTATAAGAAACAGGCACTTAAGGGAGTTGTCGATTGGTCCTTTCACATGTGTCAATAAATGGCACACATACTTTGTCAATGGATACAAATTCCACACTCATGCTTGGACTCGGGGAAAAAAACAATCAATAGTGGTGTACATGTAAAAGGTCTTACAGAAGGAGGTGAAGATGATTTTTATGGCATCATTCAACACATATATGAGCTGCAATATAATACTTCAACCTCCCCGAAGAAAGTGGTGGTATTTTATTGTGAATGGTTTGATCCATCACGTAGAGGTACATTAGTGGATTCTAAATATGGAACTGTAGACATTCGCATGGATAGAAGGTATTTACCATTTGATCCTTTTATCTTGGCACATAATGTTAGACAAGTATATTATATCCCATATCCGAGATCAAGAAAGGACAAACAAGGGTGGTATGTTGCTATAAAAACGAAGCCTAGAGGTCGCATAGAATCTCAAGACATGGAAGATGATGTTCCTTACCAAATGGATGAAATGTCCCATGTAAATGAAGCTATTGAAGTTGAAGGTGTTTTTGGATTGCAACATTCACAAGTTGATGTTGAAGTAGTCCAGGAAGAAGAAGAAGAAGAAGAAGAAGAAGAAGAAGAAGAAGAAGAAGAAGAAGAAGAAGAAGACGAGGAAGAGGAAGAGGAAGAGGAAGAGGAAGAGGAAGAGGAAGAGGAAGATGAAGATGAAGAGGAAGAGGAAGAGGAAGAAGATGAAGATGAAGATGAATAGGATTTGTGTAGTTGAGAAATTGTTCTTTATGAGTTAATTTTTATATTCTACATGATGTGGTTGAGAAAATGTTTATTATGTAGTTGAAAAAATGTTTTCTTTGAGTTAATTTTTCTATTTCATATTATGTATGACGTTACTCCATTGCATAATTGACTATATAAATTTCCTATGTATAGATATGTCATCGGGAGGATGTACATATATTGATTTCAATGTGTTTCATATGTACATATCTCTGTCACGCAATGGATCTGTCTGCATCTGGATATATATCCGTAGCAAATTTATGTATGAGTCGTGCATATCTCGTCCGTACTGGATCCGTGAATATTTGTCTCGGAATTGTGATGAATAGGCAGTGTCTACTCGAAGAAAGGTAGCATCTCTAAAGAAAATGCAAATATTTTAAAAAAAATAACACTTTCTACGTCGGTTAATGACAAACCCGACGTCGAAAGTTTAACATTTTATGTCGGTTATAAGCATAACCGACATTGATAACACATACAATCACGAGTACTGTTAACCGATATAGATACTCGGTGTTATGGAAAGTTAGAAAGTAAGACTTTCTATGTCGGTTATCAATTTTAACCGACATAGAAAGTATTATGACCCATCGTAACCAGTTATGACCCATCGTAATTGCTCATACAAAGTAGGACTTTCTACGTCGGTTCCTCGAATAACCGACGTAGAAAGTCATCCTATGACCGATCGAACAAGTTATGACCGATCAGAATTGCTCATACAAAGTAGGACTTTCTACGTCGGTTCCCGTAATAACCGACGTAGAAAGTCATCCTATGACCGATCGTAACCAGCTTGGCCGATCATAGTAAGGCTTTCTACGTCGGTTCCCCGAATAACCGACGTAGAAAGCCTTACTTTCTATGACCCCGCATCCGCGCCTCACTCAAGCTCCCTAACTCCTTCCTTCGTCTCCCTCAATTTCACTAACCTCCTCTATAACCCGCCACCCACCTCCTTCACCGGAACCCTAGCCGCAGCCTCCCCACTCTCGAGCACCCCACTTCGTCGTCCCCTTCGTCGAGCCACCGCAAGGCCAAGTCGCAGTCGCGGCCTCACCCTAATCCAACCTCCACCAAAGCCCCTCGTCATCCACGACAACCACCACCATCGAGCGTCCCAACCCCCACTCCTCACCTCGACGCCGGCTGCGGTCACCGCCTCTCCTCGCTCCAGCCCCACCCCCATTGTGCCACCGAGCTCGCCGTGAGCTAGAGGTGAGATATAGAGGCAGCGAATTAAGCCCGGTATTATGCTTTAATCCTATTTCTTTCACATTTTTTGGAGTCTCGAACTGTTCCGCTTAGTTAACTATTAAGCCCGGTCTGGTTTATTTGCATATGAATCATTGAATTGGTGGCTCTGTTAGTTGAATAAGATCTTGGTTTATTAAGGTTTTTTGTACCGTTATTTCGTTTAGTTTGGCTTGAATCTGTGGTTTTCACTTGATGAGGTTGAGACTCGGTGTTATCCAAGTCCTATTGGCTTGGTTCATGTCTCTGTGGCTTAGTTTCTTGGTGGGTGAGTTAAGAATGTGTTTCCACCTTACAAATGCTTCATAATCATGACCCCAAAAAACTTACATTATGGCCATATAAAAAACTTACAAATCCATTTACTCCATTGCATAATTGACTATATAAATTTCCTATGTATAGATATGTCATCGGGAGGATGTGACTCACCCCAACCTCCCATGCCTCATTCCAATAAGGGGAAAAAAGTAACGAAACGAAAAAACCACGCTATATACTTAAAGTAAATGTCTCTCCCCCACCCGTAGCTCCCGCACCTATACCTTCTTCACTGCGAGTGCCGAGAATATACATGCCCATACAAACAATATTGCACCTACAGCCACTTCTGCCCCATCCCCGTTGATGCACCCAACCCTAGTCCATCACCTGTCATTGCATCGACACCTTCCCCAGGAGCTACATTGCCTTCGATATCATCGGTACCATCACCACTACCTTTGGTCTCACCTACATTACCCTCAAGGTCTCCAAGCACTATCACCATTATCGGTGCCTTCTAGAGTCCGTCATACACCAGCTGGGGAAGACCAAGAAGTGCATATTCAGCAAGGTGATGCACAATCGGACATTGACGAGGATCATCCACTTGGCACTAATCTTCCTATCATATCACCTTATGGTCTAGGGTAAGAATGAAGTTAAAATTATATCATTCCCATTATTTGCAAGTATTAGGAAATTGTGATTATTATTTAATTTAATTATTTGGAGAAGGTTCCATCCATGTCGGGTTGCATCACAAGCTATAACAATGACTATTAAGCAACAATATTCTAAGCCATGGCCGACATGGGGTTCAATGACCGATGTTGAAAAAGAGACATTCTTTCAACGATTTAAAGTAAGTTTTCTTATATTTAGGTTGATGAATTATTTTTATTACTTACATTCATTGACACAATTATTATTATTTGTTTTTTTGTGTAAATCATTTGCAAAGAGAAAGGTCACCTGGAGACCTGAAGATGAGGATAGGATTCGAAAGAATTTTCACTCAAAGGCCTCACATAGGCTATCCGAAATGTTCAAAGATGCTAGAAGGACAGGTCAAAAGCCCTATTGGATGTTTGATGATGTGTGGAAAACTCGTTGAACAAGTGGAACTCAATTGATTATCGTGCAAAGTGTGCACAAGCTCGAAGAATCGATCTTCCGAGACGGGTGGTAGTTTACACACAGGTGGTTCTATTAGTATGCATGAACACGCCATTCGTATGGTAAATATGAAATTATAACAAAAGTTTCTTTCTTTCATTTCTTCATGATATGTTATTAATTAATTTGTTTTCCAGGAAAAGGAGTTGGGTCGTCCCGCACATATTGATGAGGTGTTCAAACAGACTCATATACGAAAGGTTAATGGTGAATTTGTTGATGAAAGGTCTAGAAAAACTCATGTGAGTTGTGAACTTATTTAATATTACTCTATTACTCTCTTATATGTTATGATGGATATGTGTTGTATATCGTACATAATTTTTATTTGTATGTGAATAGGAAGAATTTCGGAGAAGATACTCGAGGCTAGATCCGAGGCAGCATCCCGTGCTGCTGAAACCGAGTCATCTTCATTAGATCCTATAGAGGAGGAGAGAATAAGGACTCGAAAGTTGGATTCTTGCTGCATCTAGCAACAAAAAGGGTCGGATCTACGGTGTTGGAGAACTTGCCCATAAGTTTAGGCCCGGAGATACCCTCTCATATTCAAGCATGTACTCGATTCTCGTGAGATTACACAATTAAAGAAACAAGTGCTTAGTTATAGGGAGGATAATGAAAGATTGAACCACCAATTACAAACACTTGTCGGTGTTGTCCTTCCTTTACTTCCACCCGATGCCCGACAAGCATTTCAACAACAACATTCCCAACAAGGATCACAACAACAATCACAACAACAATCACAACAGAGAGCGAGCAAGTGCAGGAAGAGCAACGAACAACAATCACAAAATGAACCAGCTTTCGTAGAGCAGACCTCAAGATGAACAAGGACATTACTATAATTATTAGGACACTCAAACAATATTGTCATAATATTTATTATAGTACTTCTTTGGATTTGTATGTTCTTAGATATTTGAAGGACTACTTGATGCATGCTAATATTAGGATTTGTGTTTGATATCTCGAATATGCATTTGGTGCATATAAATATTATGGAATATTGTTAAATTTGATATCTAAATATTTTGTGTAATATGCATGCTAATATTAGGATTTGTGTTTGATATCTGAATATGCATTTGGTGCATATAAATATTATGGAATATTGTTAAATTTGATATCTAAATATTTTATGTGTAATATGCATGTAACAGGTAAAATTTAGTTAAATTGGTGGTGATAAAATTTTATAAATTTACTTAGTGATTTTCCTACGGATTTACCTACGGATTTTGAATGAGGTAATACCTACGGATTGCAATCCGTAGGTAATTACCTACGGATTCTGTTCGTGGGTATTTACCTACGGATTGCAATCCGTAGGTAATTACCCACGGACGACATTACCTACGGATAGTAATTCCGTAGGTAATTACCTACGACCATATTACCTACGGATTTTCTACGGAAAAAAATCCGTAGGTAAAATGCCATTACCTACGGATTTTTGCCGTAGGTAATAGACTTTTTTTTTGTAGTGTAAATATAATTAGATAAAAATAGTTATTTAGTTGTTTGTCTCATAAAAGTTGTAAATCTATATTTTTTAATATTATTATATGTATTTTGGATGTTTAGGTATCAATCACTCATCTAACAAATGAAAATGTCGGTTGTCTACATATTTAAAAGTTGAAGTTAAGAAGTTACATATAAAAACCTTATATATAAACATCCAACCAATCACTTCTTTTAATAATAAATATAAAAATATAAATTTTTACTATTATGAAATTAATAAAAAGGTTGTGGTTAAGTATTTTGGATAATTAATGTTGTGAATCTAGGATTTGTATTAGAAGTTATTTAAACCACCTCAATTAGGGCATATCCAATTCAAATTTCCATGATGTCATTCTTGTATATGCAGCCATAATATCATCATTCTTCTGCTCCCTGTACTTCTTTCATCGTACAAGATGTTGCAAACACCCTCTCTTGAGGGATTACCCCATCATTGGCATGTTATACCACCAGTGTTCTTCAACCTGTGGAGGATCCATGATTTTGTCACTGAGACGTTGTTAAAAAATATGGTGGCTCTGGGGAGTTCAAAGGGCCATGGTTCACCAATATGAACTATTTGGTCACTTGTGACTCCCTTAACGTGCAACACATGTTGTGCAAGCGTTTCGACAACTACATCAAGGGACCACAGTTTCGTGAGATTTTCGAACCCTTTGGAGATGGGGTTGTCACTGCTATTCAGAAACGTGGAAGTACTTCAGAATCATTCTCCATTCTTTGATCAAATAAAAAAGGTTTGAATCGTTTGTAGACCAAACCGTTCAGAAGAAGGTGCATACAAGTTTGCTTCCGATTTTGGATCATGCGCAACAACAAGGAAGAGTGGTGGATCTTCAGGATATCTTCAATCGGTTCACATTCGATAACATGCACCACAATTGTAGGACATGACCCTAAGTGTCTTTCCATTGACTTTCCAGAAGTTGCAATCGAAAAGGCTTTTAATAAATCTGAAGAGTGCATATTCTACAGACACGTAGTGCCAAAAACTGTTTGGAAGTTCCAAAAATGACTCCAAATTGGTCAAGAGAAGAAGATGACAAAAGCATGCAGAACGTTTGATGAGTACATATATTCATGCATAGCGTCCAAGCGAGAAGAGTTACGCAAGTGCACCAGAGAAGAAATGGATGAAGCTCCATTTGACTTGCTAACTGCTTTGATCATAGAAGAGAGAGGACGCGTGCACGATGATAAGTTTCAAAGAGATGCTGCGTTTAACTTCTTTGTACCAGGGAGAGAAACCATGACTTCAGCTCTTCACTACTACAAATAAAGCTTTCAACGTCGGCTCTAATAAACCGACGTTGAAAGTATGATTTTTTAAATTAATAATTTTTATTTATTTACAACCCCTTTTCTATTAGGTCCTCCATCTTTTTATATTATATTCGAACCCAAGTACTTTAGAGTTGGAGGTCGATACTCCAACCACTAAACTACTTGAATTTTTTGATAATAACTTACAAATAAATTATATTTATATACAAATAAATATATATCCGTGTAAATATCACTACTAGAAAAATGTCAAATAGTAATCGAAATCGATGATCGAAAAAGTTAGTTACTATATTAGTGACTCGAATCAATAACCAAATTATTATTTTTTAATTTAGTAACTCGAAATAGTAATTAAATTTTCGGTCACAATAAATCAGCTTACTATTTCAGCCAATTTATTATTTAATTTACTTTTTTATTATTTAATTTAATTTTTTAATTTTTTTAATTATTCTAATTAGTATCTAATTTTCACTCCCTCTCTGTTACCCTCCCAACTTTCATCTTCTTCGCACCGATAATCCTCCAAAATTTGGTGTTCTTCATGCTGTGAAACCCAACGCAAACCCAGCGGAGCTCGAACCCTAACGCATACCCTAGTGACGTCGAACTCTAACCTCGAGCCAACCCCCACTTTAATTCGGTCGCAATTAGCGATTGATTGATTACTCAAGGATGTGTAAAAGATGATATATTCAATGTATGTTAAAAAAGTTCAAGCCAAACTGTTTTTATAGAAGATTTTCAAAACTGCTGGTTTAATTAATCTGTTAAAAGATTCTTTTAATCTGTTAAAAGTGCAGTTTTAATTTGTTAAAACTTCTTTTAATCCATTAATACGTTCTTGATTCTTTAACAGATTTGTTTTAACTGATACGTAGGACAACGTTTATATCAATTAAAAAACTTTACAAAAAATCTTCTAAGTTGATTTAATCGATTGTTTCACGATTCAATCGATTGAAATACTGCAAAACTTTCTCGTAAAACTTTTCAAGTAATTTTAACTGATAAAAATAAGTTTTAATCGATTAAAACGCTGTGCAGAAATTGTTTTAATCGATTGAAACGAGATTTAATCGATTAAAATAGTTCTGATCGGCCATAACTGCATTATGATCGATCATAATTGAAACAATATAATAGCGGTTCCAGGTTAACCGCTATCTAAGTGAGCTTTTAAGAGCGGTTCCTGTGTAACCGCTATCTAAAATGTATCTCGCTTGAGCGACACCCTTCTCGCTCGAGCGAAACGCCCCCTGCACAAAATTAGCATTCTCGGGTTGTATTTCGCTTGAGCGACACTGCTCTCGCTCGAGCGAAATAAGATTCTGATCGATCATAACTTGAAATGATCGATCATAATTGAGAGGATATAATAGCGGTTCCCTTATAACCGCTATCTAAAGTGTATATTAGATAGCGGTTCCCTTATAACCGCTATCTAAAGTGTATATTAGATAGCGGTTCCCTTATAACCGCTATCAATAAGTAAAAAATAAAAATAAAAAAAAAAGACTTTCAACGTCGGTTCATAGGGGAACCGACGTAGAAAGTACTTTCTACGTCGGTTCACTAAGAACCGACGTAGAATGTGTTTAATATTCAATTTCAACGTCGGTTCATCTGAGAACCGACGTGGAAAGTACTTTACGTCGTCTCAGCTATAACCGACGTTAAATAACGACGTAGAATAAGTATATTTTGTAGTAGTGCTTACCTGGTTCTTTTGGCTTATTGCTCATCACCCTCTAGTGGAAGCCAAGATTCTTGCAGAGATCAAAGATAATTTGAAGTTAAATGAAAAGAAAAATTATTACATGGTCCATGATGAACATGATGTTGACCGAAACGACCATCATTGTCTTGATGAGGATTATGACCTCAACCATTCTCTAACCGAGAGTGTTTTGAGCATGGAGGAAGTGAAAAAGCTAGTTTATCTGCATGGTGCTTTGTGTGAAGTTCTGAGACTTTTTCCTCCTGTACCTATTGAACGCAAGCAAGCAATTGAAGCTGACACGCTTCCAAGTGGCCATAGAGTTAACGCCAATACAATGATAATGTTTTCCTTGTATGCAATGGGGAGGAGTGAAGAGATATGGGGAAAAGATTACTTGGAGTTCAAGCCTGAGAGATGGATATCCGAGAGAGGAGAAATTGCCTATATGCACCAGCTTACAAATTCATTGCTTTTAATGCAGGACCAAGAATCTGTTTGGGAAAAGACTTGGCCTTTGTTCAAATGAAGATGGTGGTTGCTTCTATTTTGTGCAAGTACCGTTTCCAAGTTGTGGAAGATCATGTTGCCACTCCAGGCCATTCGATCATCCTTCTCATGAAGAATGGTTTGAAGGCTAGGATACTGAAAAGACAAGTTTGATTCAAGAAGTCTCAATATGACATGGTTAAAGTTCCTATATGTGATATAAGCATACATAATTTTCATTATATGTGTGTTTAGCAATGAATTTAATGATGTTCAATTAATACAATACATTTGCTGGGGTTGGAAAATGTTTAAGAAGGTAATTTTTTCTTCTGAGACTTTAAACCGTTAGTCGTAAGAAGAACAATTAAATGCCTTAGGGTAAGTAATTGGCCTTCCACCAACAAAAAATATATTTTTCTTCAATTCCTTTTGTAAACACATTATCACTCCAAATCGTTCACCAACTCCAATCAATGCCCTCATGGTGGTTCCACATAATATAGAGAGTTAGTGAACTAAATTATACAATTCACATCATCTACCAATTAAGACATGAATAAAGTTCAATTCAATTTAAGCATTATAACCCATTTTTGAGTTTTTCAAGCCTCACAACTTTCTCATTAGTCATCATAGTTTGCTTACTCTTATTTGGCAATCTCAAAGGGTGTTTTCCACATCTTTTATCTCATGGTGAAGAAATGAACAAGACTCAACAAGTTACTCTCCCTCCAAAATTTTTTAAGTGTTTTTCTTTAACTTTAATACAGTGTGATTTATTTTAATATTTTCGACTACTTTTTCCTTAGCTTTGATTTAGATTATCTTGTATTTTTTCATGTGACTTTTAAAATGATTAATATAAAAACAACAAATTTATCGTACCAACGTTATTAGATCACAACATAAAAAAAATATGATATATGTCATTTTAATATTTTTTATTGATTTAAAAGTATTTTTAAGTTAATTATTTTTTTATAAATTATATATTTAACATATTTTCGTTAAAAATATATTATAATTCAATTTTTTTATATTTATTGTATTTTATATAGTTTTAGCATAAAAAAATATAATATATATGCATTTATCCATATCACTTTTTTTTTATTTTGTAAGAGAAAAATAATTTGAGATGAGCGAAATTAATGGAAATAAAGACCCAAATTGGTGTAGTTGAACTTCACTCTTCTTAAAAGTTCAAATTTGCTTGTGCAGATCCACTTACGAAATATTACAAATAAAATTTTTGAAGTAAATTAACTACTACGAGAATCCAATTTAGCTTAATTAAATATAAGTAGAAATGAAGAATTAAGTGCAAATTAATGTTAGATCACTCAAAATAGGAAAAATATATATTATTTTCTCTAAATTAGTCTTGAAAAGTTCTATTTACTGTAATCCAATTTTGCAATTGTTAATTTGAGAAACATTTAATTTTATTGTAATTAATTTCAGGCTTAATTTCTCTTGTTCAATCTCCTATAAATATAGGTCCGATGACAACATAATTACAATCTCTTACTCCGGGGTGAGCTGTTGTTTAGTCTCATATCCATTTTCTTTTCTATTCTCAGTTTTTAGTTAGATTTATTTATCTATTATTATTGCACTCCTCGTATATTCTCTTTTATTTAATTTATAATTTCTATTAAAATTTTTAATTTATATTATTTTATTTACTTTATTCATTCAATGTTTATTTTAATTTATGCTATTTAATTGTTTAAATTTTTTATTTTATTCCATTATTGCTTAATTTTCTTTTTAATGAATCTTGTTTCCAATTCCAATTCTTAATTTAATTTTAGAGTTATTATTTTTAGAAATTTTAAATTTAATTATTGCATTATTTTATTTTAAAGCAATTTTTTTATTTTACACATTTAATTAAAAATATTTTATTTTAATTTTATAAATTTCAATATTTAAATTATTTTTCAATTTAATTTTAATTATTGTTAATATTCTACTATAATTTGATTTTAATTTTTATTATTCTTCCTCAATTTATTTTATTTTATTTTTACTCTTTCATCAACCTCATTTACTATCATTTACTATGATATGTGATTTTTTATAGTTGTGTTATTGTGAGATTTGACATATTTAATATATATTGCATTAATTTAATAATTTATTTATTATTTTTTTTATCAATATCTTGTGCGAGGAAAATGTTGTGTTCATACACTCTCCTTCTTTTATATATATATATATATATATATATATATATATATATATATATATATTATAATTAAAAACATTCAAATTAATAAAAAAATTATATTAAATAAATTTAATGCCAGAAAATATAACAAGAAAGCTATTTCAGCATTATCCTGATATGAACTCAATTTATTATTTTAGGATAATAGACAAGAACCAAAATAAAACGGTTTTTAGAATGAAAAAAGAATTGTAGTTTTTTTTTAATACAAAATATTTTTACTTCCATTTTTAGATTGAAATAATAAAAAAATAACAAAATTTAGATGAAATAAAGTAATTAAGATTATTTAATAAACTATATTAAACATTTTCAATTATTCCTATAAAATTTCGGGCATATACAAACACTCATAAGCATGAATTATTTTCTTTGTTAGAGAAAATATTTTTCCAACCCAACTACTACACCGTTTTGTAGACTATTATTAAATTCAACATTAAAAATAAATATTACTTCCTCACACATACATACATATATATATATATATATATATATATATATATATATATATATATATATATATATATATATATATATTAGCCTAAGTTCTCTATATATATTAGCCTAAGTTATTTAATAAACATGTATGTGCACGAAAAAGATTTTAGGTATCAAATATGAAAGTTTTCTATATATAATCAATTTCTGTTTTTGGTAATTATGAAAACCTTTAAACCTTTTTGTCATAAAGGACAATTAAATGCCTCACCTTCCACCTACAAACATTATATTTTTATTTATGAATAATAAAATAAAGAGTAATTGAAGAAAGTATTTTAAAAAATTATTATACCAATAACACCAGAAAACGTAAATATATAAAGAAAGTATTAAAAAAAAAAAGTAAATATAAAACTCATTCAATATTTCAATACAAATTAACGGACGTAGGGAAAGTAAAATATATTTGACGATACAATCTTTAGTTTAATAAATGGTTAATTTAATACTATTAAAGTGGTACCTAATTTCACTATCTTCGCATGGACCTGATAGTAATTATATAGTTGCATTAATAAATATCTGTCATTCCCATTGGCCAAAACCACAGACAAAGATCACAAGACAAACAAAAACCTTGTTTTGTTGATTAATTTACAATGGCCATGCTTTTCTATGCAGCACTCTTCTGCATCACATACTTCTTCCACCGGAGACTGTGTTGCAGATACCAGCTCTTCACTGACTACCCCATCCTTGGCAAGCTACCACAGTTAATCTGCAATCTGTGGCGTGTCCATGATTTTTCAGTTGAGGTCCTCAAATTTCACGGGGGAACTTGTGAGTTCACTGGACCTTGGTTTACCAACATGAACTATTTGGTCACTAGTGACCCCCTCAACGTGCACCATGTCTTCAGCAAAAATTTCAACAACTACGTCAAGGGACCCGAGTTTCGTGAGATTTTTCAGGCTTTCGGAGATGGGATATTCACTTCTGATGCAGAAGCATGGAAATACAACAGGAACCTCTTCCATTCCCTCTTTAAAAACAGAAGCTTCGAGATGTTTCTAGAGAAAATCATTCGGAAGAAGGTGCAGAATAGCCTACTTCCCATGTTGGATTATCTACATCAACAAGGGAAGGTGGTGGATCTTCAAGATGTCTTCAATCGCTTCACTTTCGATAACATATGTTCTATCGTTCTTGGATATGACCCAAATTGCCTTTCCGTTGATTTTCCAGAAGTTGCAATTGAGAAGGCTTTTAACCAAGCGGAAGAGTCCATATTCTACCGACATACAATGCCAAAGCGTATCTGGAAGCTGCAGAAATGGCTTCAAATCGGTCACGAGAAGAAGATGGCTGAAGCATGCAAAACGTTTGATCAATTCATCCATGCACTTATAGCGTCTAGGTCGGAAGCACTAGGCAAGTACAATAACAATGAAACAGGAGGACCTTGTGCGGATTTGCTAACAACTTTGATGAGAGAAGGGAAGGAACAACATGATGCTGTATTTCTAAGGGATGCTGTGTTCAATCTTTTTGTGGCTGGGAGGGATACCATAACTTCAGCTCTCACGTGGTTCTTTTGGCTTGTTGCTACCAATCCTTTGGTGGAAGCCAAGATTCTTGAAGAGATGAATGACATGTTTGGATCAAATGAGAAGGCACTAGATGATTTAAGTGTGGAGGAAGTGAAAAAACTGGTTTATCTGCACGGTGCCATATGTGAAACACTGAGACTCTTTCCTCCTATACCTTTCGAACGCAAGCAAGCAGTTGAGGCTGACATGCTTCCTAGTGGTCATGGTGTTAATCCCAGAGCAATGTTAATATTTTCATTGTATGCAATGGGAAGATTTGAGGAAATATGGGGAGAAGATTGCATGGAGTTCAAGCCAGAGAGATGGATATCAAAGAAAGGAGGTAATGTTTATGTACCATCTTACAAATTCATTGCTTTTAATGCAGGACCCAGAACATGCTTAGGTAAAGACTTGTCCTTCATTCAAATGAAGATTGTAGCAACTTCTGTCCTGCGCAATTATCAAATCCAAGTGGTGGAAGGTTTTGTTGCAAGGCCAAGCCTTTCAGTTGTTCTTCTCATGAAGGATGGTTTGAAGGTTAAGATAACAAAAAGAGAAACTTAATTTCACGTCCTACGTTGGAATTTGGATGTCAACGTCCATATAATAAAACAACAACGAATAATTTGTACCTGAGAAAATGTTCGTTCACAGTAACTTTTGTAGTAAAACATTAGCTTGCTCGTTGTTCTATTCTGTACCAGATTATGTTTGTATGTGAAGGAAGATAAATTTTAAGTTTTAAATATAGAATAAGGAAATAATTCTATTTTGTTACAATTATAAAGTTAGTCCAGTGCAGTCTTTTCTGATTCATTCTTGTTTTTAATAATTTTTTTATTGGATTAAAATATTTAAATATTTATTATGATATTAAGGTTAGTATTTTATGTTTTATTTCTTTTATTGAAATTGAAATTATAATAATTTGGAGAATCTTAATCATCATAAGGAATAGATGATTTTAATGGACTGAGGTTAATTGTTGATTGAGATCATAAGGCTTTGTAGTTTAACGAGAAATTGAATCCCTCTTTTTCTATTATACATCAATTTCGTGAATATTTTTTTGTCCATTAGAATTTAGTGAAATATAAAAAAAAAATCCAAAACAATATGTTAACAAACATAAGATAATTAAGTCTCTATCTACGAATCATTCCTTTCATACAAGTATATTGAATTTGTTGTCACTAATGAAAGTGAACTTAGAAGACATTATATTAATTTGAAGTTATTATATTTAAGTTTTGGAATATATTAGACGAGGACTATTAGTTGTAGTTAATTTGAATGGGTATTATGTACTTTTTTTTTTTACTATAACAAATTTTTATTAGATTACTTAAAAGAAAATTTATACCATATAATTATTTTTTTAAATATGACCAAAATTATCATAAATTAAAAAATAAAAAGTAATTGGTGCTATAAACCTCCATTGAAAGTTTTTTGAAAAATATATATAGGTTCTAGCGATGTATTGAGAATCAATTAAAAAGAAAGAAAAAATTGGTGTTAGACAACTTTATCCTAAAAGATTCGAGCAATTAATGAGTTACAACATAATTTTATGGAGCAGGTGGCTTAATTAATCAAATCGTACCACTTTTTGACAACTTTAAACAACCTTCGTTATTAATATTATTAATTAATATGTACCAATTATTAATTATATATAATTTAATTAATTAAAAATGGATAAATAAATAACTGTCACTCTTTCTTATTTCAAATCGTTCCACCAACCAACAAAATTTACAAGAGAACAACGCAACAGACAAAATAAGATAAAGAATTAGACATCACAACAGCATCAACTTCTAAACTTTGACTTCATCATAAAACATTTTTAATTTTGTGTTTTTTTCATTTAAGAAGAAAACCTTAAGTGTTCCATAGAGGCACTGGATAAAAGCATTAAGTAAAGTTTCGTAATTAATTTATGTTGTTTTTTTTTTATATTAATGTTGTTAGGTATTTTTGAGAGGTTAATAAAAGATTCTCATATGTTATATAAGAAAATATAATACTAATTTTAATAAAAAAATAAAAAAATATTAAATTATAAGTCTTTCTTATTTGAAGTGAATTAATTTTTTAATTTTTAATTTAATATGAGTCTTTTAACTCACTCTTATAAATAGTAAATATTTGTTTTGATTTTTGAAAAATTAAATCAAATGTATTAAAAAACACCAATTTGTGTTGATAAAAAAAAAAATTCTCCAAACACTTAATATATATTTTTCACATTTTCATATGTATTTTTAGATAAACTTATATTCACTAAATTATATTTTTTTCTTTTTTGAATTCTCACATTATCTATCTAATGTCATGTTGTTACCATTGATTTTAATTTAAAACTTTTGTTAACTATTATAATCATAAAAGAAAGAAGACGCATGATGATAAATTTCTAAAAAGCACGTGTGCATGATAATAAATTTCTAAGAGATCTGCCTCTAACATTTTTTATAAGTTTCTAAGAGATGTTGCCTCTAACATTTTTTATGAAAAATTCTTGGTCAAAAGAAAGGTTTCAGCTTATTCTAAGATAATATTATAATATATCGATGAATATAATATTTTTAAATTATTTATATCAAAAAGACAAAATATAATCTTAATTTTTTTCTTAGATTCTTTTGACTTATATATAACACTGTATTGGAACCATGTCACCTGGACTTTTATTGGAGATGGATTCCAGTGAATGGGCTACGAAGATGAGTTTTTCCCCAAAGCCCACTCACTGGCCCAGTAAGTGGGCCCACTTTTCAACCCATATTTTTATCCTTTTTAAAAGTCTTATTTATTTAATGTTTGTTTAGTTGTCATGGATTAAAAATATTATTAGATAGTATTTTTAAACATATGGATTCTTAATACCATAACTAGGTCAAAGCTATAGTCCTCCTTCATTGCATGTGCTTAGAACGTGAAGTTAATAATGCAAATTAATTTGTAGATTCTTTACTAACAACAAATTATTTTGAAATATATTATTAATTATGTTCTTATTTTTTTTATAAATATCTATTAATTATATTTTTACATTTTTATAAATATTTATTATAAAGAAATATAAGTAGTTATTAAAAGGGTTTTATACGAAGAAATAATATTAAAATGACAACTATATTAATAAAAAAGACTAATAAATTTATTAAAAATGATAAAAATTAATCATATTTTCATGCTTTAAAAATGTCTATCGATATCTTACGAATATGTGAAATTTTTTATTATTTTTTATAAAAAACTAAGGACATTAAAAATAAAACTATATTGATAGAAATATATTTAAGCCTTAAAAATTTTAATTCTTGTAGGATATTTAAAATGAATAAATTAAAATTTTATAGTTTATAATTGTTGTGGACCACTTTCATAAATTGCACATGACGCCAATGTTATCTCTTATTGAAGTTGATGTGCCTGATTTTCTTCTTTTTATTTCGAAAGTGATGTATCATTTTCAATGACAGCTATTTTTTTCTTCTTTTTCTCAAGAATAATTTTTTTTATTTGCATAACTCACAAAATACAGAAATTCATTAATTATTTTGTCCAAGTTGACAAATATTTAAGAGAAAAACATAAATATCTAACCTGAAAAATATAAATTGTATTAAAAAACTTCACCAAAAAATATTCATATGAACTCATCTAATAAATTATTTAATTAACTTAATAATAACTAATGTTAAAAAAGAGTTTTTTGTAATAAAAATATAAAAACAAATATATATAATAATTTTTACATTAATTTCAAGCCTCCTTCATTATTTATCATGTTGAACGAACTCAAATTTAAAATAATATAAAAAAATAAATATTTATCGAGATCTTAATATTTTGAAAGCCAAATATCTAATTATTAATTATTAATGTATTTGTAAATACTTTTGGAGTTAAATACAATGGCAAAATATCAAACAAAACCAAAATCAAATGATTAATCATTAAGCTTTCAAAATTAACTCAATTAAAAAAAATAATAAGGAGAAATTAATATAGTTTTCAATCCAAATAAAAAAATATATATCTACATTTATCCACATTATACTTAATCCAACTATCAAATTTCCGATTATCAATTCAAAAATATATAAAAGTTGATCATGATTATCCATATCTATGCGATATATATTATTCATCTCAAATTTCGAGAATTGACATTACTAATTGGAAAATAACATCCATACTATAATCAATACGTAATTCACAAATATTTTTTAATTTTTTTCTTGATATAAATAAATTAAATCGTAAGGTTTAAATATAATATAAATTAATATGTTATTCTCTTTATAAGTGCACGATTCCTTTAAAAGCTTATCACCTACTTCATTCATGCGCCTGATTCATTGGATCATACACTCAAATCTCATTCAATCGATCGATTCAAGGCAACATCTGAATAATAAAGCATCCACGCGCGATTCAAACCAAGACACCGTTTGGATTCCTCATTATTATCATCATGTTCTTTGACTTTTATCCTACAAAAGTGGCTTTATCTCTTACATCGCCCTCACCATGATCATTAATTAAGACGAACAGAACAGATATTCATTAAACATCACAACTGTTTTGGCCAAGTTGAAATATCTAAGAGCAGTGTGTCTTCGAGAAAAGCAAATAAATATATATTGATGAAGAGAAAGACAAATACATAGCTAACTTTGAGTTTCTATATATAGGACAATATCACACTAATATGCATCCACACTTATAACCCTCTCAATCTGTGCATGCACAAACACTTTTTAATTTCGGATATGGCAATGTTTGTTCTCTATGCAGCCATATCAGCAACATTTCTCTGCTCCCTATACTTCTTCAGAAGCAGAAGATGTTGCATACACCCGATATTGAGGGATTATCCCATCCTTGGCATGTTACCACCAGTGATCTTCAACCTGTGGAGGATCCATGATTTTATCACTGAGATTCTGAAACTACGTGGTGGCACTGGGGAGTTCAAAGGGCCATGGTTCGCCAATATGAACTATTTGGTCACTTGTGACTCCCTTAACGTGCAACACATGTTGTGCAAGCGTTTCGACAACTACATCAAGGGACCAGAGTTTCGTGAGATTTTCGAACCCTTTGGAGATGGGGTTGTCACTGCTGATTCAGAAACGTGGAAGTACTTCAGAACCATTCTCCATTCTTTGATCAAACAAAAAAGGTTTGAATCGCTTGTCGACCAAACCGTTCAGAAGAAGGTGCATACAAGTTTGCTTCCGATTTTGGATCATGCGCAACAACAAAGAAGAGTAGTGGATCTTCAGGATATCTTCAATCGATTCACATTCGATAACATATGCTCCACAATTGTAGGACATGACCCTAAGTGTCTTTCCATTGACTTTCCAGAAGTTGCAATCGAAAAGGCTTTTAATGAATCTGAAGAGTCCATATTCTACAGACACGTAGTGCCAAAAACTGTTTGGAAGTTCCAAAAATGGCTCCAAATTGGTCAAGAGAAGAAGATGACAAAAGCATGCAGAACGTTTGATGAGTACATATATTCATGCATAGCGTCCAAGCGAGAAGAGTTAAGCAAGTGCACCAGAGAAGAAATGGATGAAGCTCCATTTGACTTGCTAACTGCTTTGATCATAGAAGAGAGAGGACGCGTGCACGATGATAAGTTTCTAAGAGATGCTGCGTTTAATTTCTTTGTAGCAGGGAGAGAAACCATGACTTCAGCTCTTACCTGGTTCTTTTGGCTTATTGCTCAACACCCTCTAGTGGAAGCCAAGATTCTTGCAGAGATCAAAGATACTTTGAAGGTAAATGAAAAGAAAAATTATTACATGGCCCATGATGTTGACCGAAACGACCATCATTGTCTTGATGAGGATCATGATCTCAACCATTCTCTAACCGAGAGTGTTTTGAGCATGGAGGAAGTGAAAAAGCTAGTTTATCTGCATGGTGCTTTGTGTGAAGTTCTGAGACTTTTTCCTCCTGTACCTATTGAACGCAAGCAAGCAATTGAAGCTGACACGCTTCCAAGTGGCCATAGAGTTAACGCCAATACAATGATAATGTTTTCCTTGTATGCAATGGGGAGGAGTGAAGAGATATGGGGAAAAGATTACTTGGAGTTCAAGCCTGAGAGATGGATATCCGAGAGAGGAGAAATTGCCTATGCACCAGCTTACAAATTCATTGCTTTTAATGCAGGACCAAGAATCTGTTTGGGAAAAGACTTGGCCTTTGTTCAAATGAAGATGGTGGTTGCTTCTATTTTGTGCAAGTACCGTTTCCAAGTTGTGGAAGATCATGTTGCCACTCCAGGCCATTCGATCATCCTTCTCATGAAGAATGGTTTGAAGGCTAAGATACTGAAAAGACAAGTTTGATTCAAGAATATCATTTGGGTTTGTCTAATTTATCCATAAAAATTGAGTTAAACAATCCATTCAAAATAATTGGTGCAATCAAGCATCAACTATCAAGTCCATGTCAACTGATAGTAAAAGTATGTTATGTCATGAAATTTTGTTCAACCATGTATGTTTAGCAAATCTAATCCAATAATTTTACAATTAAATGTATCTGTTGTGCAAGAGTTTTTTTATTTATTTATAAGATTCAACTAAATGTTAATTTTCTCCATAATTCAATCTCAATCTTATAAAATGGTTCCGTAAAGTGAAGCTTATGCTGTCGGCACACTACAACTCATGAATGTAACGGAAAAAGAAACATAACATTAGAAAATTAAAACAAGTTAAGAAAAAATTGCATAAACCCAAAGCAAAATCTTACATAATTACAAAAATTATAATATATTTAAGTTTTTATGTTCTTATCCAATATTATTTCAATAATAAAATCATTATTTTATTTCACTTAAAATAAATTTTATTAATTGAACATATATTCAATGTAAACTCGAAATTTTTTTTATTAAATATTATATTTTTATATATACATAAAACACAAAAATATATCTTACAAAATAATTTTTTTTAATACACACCATATTTAGGATTTATTTGATTAGTTAAGATACACCCATTTTTATTTTCCTCTTAGTTTCATCAAATATTTTCAAAAATTAAAAAATAAATAACAATAAATCGAGAGAGGAATGGGTAGGCATTGCCCACTTTAAGAACAAAACACCCATTTTCTCCCAACCACCAAACTATTTTTAGCAAACGATGTGGTGATTATGATTTATCTCTTCACAAAATATAATTCTAATTATTCACTTTTTCACATTTCAATTTTATTTATTTATTTATTTTTATTACATCACATATTATATTTATTATTATTTTATTATTTGTTTCTCTCTATATATATATCTTTTCAACTGAACATAATTTATAGATATACCTCTTCTATTTTTTTTCTGAACAAATATAAATTTAATAAATAATATTTATCTCTCTCATATTTCAATAGAGTATCCTTTTATTTATTTAAAGTAAGTAGAAATATTAAATTGATATTTAAATAAATAGAATCATTTAAATTAATTAATTTGGATAAATAGTTAGTTTTTTTGTTTTAAAATGTTAAATTTTTAAATTTGTTTCTAAAGAGAAGTTCTATAAAATATATGTTTAATTTTTTTCCATACAACATTAATTAACTTTTTTGTTTGTATTAATGATATTATTAATTATGAATATCATAAAATAAAAATGCATTAATAATACATAGAAAAAAAATTAAGAGTATATATAAGTATTATGAAGTGAAAGAAATAGATAAGGATTGATGAGATTTATGAATTGATGATAGTCCTAAATTTTGTAATGATTTATATTTAATGAGAGTGGACAATCATGACTTGGTTATTAGAATGAGTTATGAGAGGAGGTTGTGGGGGTGACCTAGTTATTTATAGCACATGGGGATGTCCAAAGCACAATGTCCTCTACATTTCTAGGTTTCCAATGTGACCTTATCTGTCAGTGAGACTTTAGTTTTTTTTTTATGGGCATCCATGACATGGTACGAGAGATTATGGGCCACTAAGAAAAACTCAAATTTAATGTTTATACATTGGAGGAAGGTTAGGGTTCATCTTAAGTTTTAGGTCTTTCATTAAATACCACTTTCCTCACCCTATATTAATATTTCTGTCGGTAGCATATATATAATATTGTAGAAAGAAATTACTATTAACAACTAAATTATTCATCTCTAGAATAATAAATTAGTTACCAATTTATTTTATTTTTAAATTAATCGTATTTAATATACTCGCCTCTCATATTCGTTATGTGTATTTTTAATTTATATTTTATTGTTTTTTATCACTCACATATTCTATATGAATTTTTATTTTAAGTTTAAAACATTTTAATCATAAACATAAATAATAACACAAAATAGCTAGCGGAAATATTTCCCCTGAACTTGGAAGAATCTGAGAACAACAACAACAGATAATGACTGAAATAATCATAGAGAATATCAATATTTTTACCAATATTTTTAACGTGAGAAAACCTCCTCAATATGAGAAATAAAAATTCACGGGCACAAGCTAGTCAAACAAACTCCACTAAGATAAAAGTATGAGTACAAGAAAGTCGAATCAAAACACACAAATAAGTGTATACAGAGCAACCAATATATCAAAACAACAATGCTCTCAAATATAAAGAAAAGAAACATTAAAACAATCCCAACGATCAAAATGAAGATCCTTATACCACGAACTTGCTGTCAAAATTCTAGCCTGATCCAATGGTGAACTAAACAGAAATCGTAATTTTATCGAGACGGTTTAGTAAATGAGTGAAACTATTTTCTTTTCTTTTTCTCTTCCAAAGGCTCTGAAATGTTTTCTCTATTCTGACCTAACAGATCCCTTTTCACTTAAGGTTAAGTGAGATAAAATAGGTTTGACTAATTTGGACCTTTTATGACACATAGTTAAGACTCAAACCCAACACATCTCTCCCCTTACAACTATGTGGAGGTGATCACCAATCCGGTGATCTCATAGTAAGTTTCAAACTTCTACCTTGACAATGTCTTAATCATCATATCAACACCATTGTCATCAACATATAACAATAGGATAATAAAGTCATCATCAGATAACTTTTTAACAAAGACACAATGATCAGAAGTAGTCCTTTTATAATCTTGATCACACACATATAAAAGACTCAAACTTCTTGTACCACTGTCTTGGAGTCTGCTTCAAACCATATAGACTCTTTCTCAGTTTAAACACATAATTTTCCTTGCCTTCAATGTAACACCCTACCTTATAAACCCTCTATCAAAAGAATTAATAATTTTTAGCGGGAATTTTTTATTTATAAAACCAACAATAATAATTTTTCTCTTATACATAATATTAAACCAATGCATTAATTGTAAAAATAAACTTTAACATGTAAATTTTCAATAACTCATTCCTGCATTTCATCATTTTAGAAAGTACTAAAAGTAAACATTCATAATTACATATAGATAAAATATTAGTACAATCCTTTAAAATATTGAGGGCAACATTGAAGATAACTTCCTACAAAGCAGTAAACTACACAAAAGAGTAATTACTACCCAGTACCATGTAGGTCTATGTACTACAAAAGACCGCCTAAAAAAAGTTTGGATATGTTTATCCCAATACATGTTGTCATCATTGTGACTCCTAGATAATGAATATGAGTGTCATATTCATCGGGTGTGAAATCTGTGTCATCTCCCCTCTCTTTAAACAATGACTGATTAGGTCCAAAAACGAGTACCGCAAATACAGATGAAATAAAGAAAACAGAGAGACAAGAGGGTGAACAATAGTTCATACATCATCTTAAAATCAAACATTATAAACATTCACAAGTCAATCAAATTCCAAATGATTGATGTTAATGATGCATGATCCTAATATGTTTTTTAAAATATTTATGCATGCGGGCCTGAATCATTTCTCAAATCAGTGCTGGGGTAGTCAGGAGTTGACACTACTGGACATGGAAAATCCACCCATGGGATTGTTGACACCCACGCTCAAATATAAACTCAATAACTCACTGACCATTGATATACAGTAAGAGCACAATCATGTAAAGGAGAGTTTGTACAGTGGGATCCCCGACAACAGGTAGCGAGCTAGGGTCTTTTGGGGCTTCCAACCACTACCCTTCCTATCCTCAAGTCCTCCCTCAGGGTCTCCCTATCGTATTCTCAAAGTCCATAGTCTCTGATTCCCCAGTTTGCACAAATCACCATTTTCAGATGAGTAATGTATGAGTTCCTAAGTGGTTTTTCTTAAAAAGTCACATATTTCCAAAAATTTTGACAGAGTTTCCACTGTGATACGGACTTCCCAAAAATTCCAAATACCTATTACAATCAGAAAACTTCCCAATACAGTTTTAAAAAAAAGTTCACAACTCATCATCCAATCTTTTCAGTTTAATTTCAATAAACTTTCCCATGAAAAACCACCATGCATATAAATGCTCACTCAAAGACAATTCATATCTTAATATAGTACCAAACATGTATTTACACCATCATTCACATAAGCAATTCATTATCACTTTCAAAACCAAGGATAAAATAAAATCAACATTATCAATCAAACATGTATTTACACCATCATACACATAAGCAATTTATTTTCACTTTCGAAACCAATCACTTAATGAAATCAAAATTATCAATCATAACAAATTTAGATAACTTCAACAAATAAGGTTAAACAAGTTTATGATGTAATCCTTACTATATAGCTCACCTCTTACCTGATACGCCCACACTTATTCCTTTCAAAGTTTGATGTTATTTTCTAGCAAAATCTATATACGTAATAAAATGCTAGTTAGAATTTTATTTTTCTATGGTTCTATCTCATGAGAATTTAAATTCACTTTGTGTTGTTAATCCATTTCTAATAATATTTTAAGCTCACATCTTACAATTAACTTAGAAAATTATCCTATTTTGTATACACTTAGAGTAGGAATAATCCTAATAGCAAACATGGACAAGGGTCAATATTTCATAATTTTCTAGAGTTATATAAGTTGTTTTGGCATTAGATTTGAGTTAAAATTTCAATAACTTAATTATCTACAATATTGATGAAGGAAATAAATTCAAATACCTTATAAAATAGATGCAGTTTTCAGTTTTTAGTGGTTGTTTCCAATTGGGTTCAACTATAATAACACTCTGAACATGCCTTGGTAATTTGACTATAACTCATGCTACACATAAGCTATTGACATGAAACCAATTTCTAAATTTTGAAAATATAATTTTCTACAACTTTTATGAAGAAATCAAGTCTTAATTTTCCATATATCAATCCCAATAATTCAAAAACGGAGACTGTTAAAACAGGGCAATCTTTTAACATCATAGCTAGAACACTTGACAGTAAAATAGGTATAACTTGAGCTAAAAATATCTGTTTAATGTGAAAACAGTTTCTAAATTTTGATAACTTAAAGGGCTACAACTTTCATGAAGATAACAATTCCTAAGTCTGTTCACAAAAGTCCCAGAAATTCAATAAATAGTACCTACGAATTAGGGTTCTTAAAGTTTTTAACTCAACCACTTCTAATCCTCAATTCTAAGCATTATTCTAGTATCTTAGGTGTAAAACCTGCACAATAACACTCTTCCTACTCTCATTCAAGCTTAGCCAAGTGAGGAGAAAAATTGAAAATGCACCATTTTGAAAAATAAAACAGTAGAAATGCAAAGGAGATTGAGAGAAACAAACTTACATCTTGGAGCTCCTCAAGAAAATCAATATTTCCCCCTCAAAATCAATCTTGAAAGTGAGGATGGTTTGAGAGAAAAAGAGAAGTGAGTCCACGGGAGGGGAAATGTGTTCCTTTTTCCACATTTCACTATTTTAAAAGTCAAAATTTAATTCATTTTATATTTTTTTTACTTAATTACCAAATGTAAATATTTACAATTTAATAGAAAGGGGAAGTCTTTAAAACATGGGATTAAAATATCTAGAATAATAATGAGATGATTACTAAATTTTAATTCACTCAAATTGCTCTTGGATCAGTTTATTTTTTTACCAGTTAATTAAACATGCTGTAAAATAAAATTTTAAAATTTATCAAATTTTATTGTAAAAATTTACTTTTCGAGATCTAGTTAGCACTTTTAGACTCTTGTAAAATTTTAAAAAAATTTTAATCTTGTTTACTATATAATCAATTGCAATTTGAAATTTTTGTTAGAATGTTCGCAAATTAGGCCAAATTTGTGTAGTTTTCTAAAAATTCCAGAAAATCACAAATAATCTAACAAACATAAAACTCTATAGTTACTTTACCTAATTCTTAATAATTTTAATTATTAAAATTTTGACAAAAATTTTGTCAAAATTTAACAAACCAGAGATACTTAGAATTAGATGTTACATTCAACAATAAAACCATCAGACTATTTCATGTAAATCTCTTCCTCCAAATTATCATGAAGGAAAATTATCTTCACATCCATCTGTTCAACCTCCAAATCAAAGATAACAGTTAAACTTAATACAACTCTGATGAATGATAATTTCACGACAGGTGAGAAAATCTCATTGAAATCAACACTATTTTTCTATCTAAAGTCTTTCACCACTAATCTGGCTTTGTACCTTGAAGATGTAGAATTAGCCTCTTGCTTTACCCTGAAAATCCACCTTCTTCTCTAAAGCCTTTTTTCCCTTAGGCAATTTTACCAAGTCATAAGTGAGATTATCATGCAAAGATTTCATCTCATCTTGCATTACATCCAACTACTTTTATTTTTCTTTACTTTCCAAAGCTTCTTCAAAACATTCAGGTTCTCTACCATCAGTCAAAATTACATACTCATCAGAAGAATATCTGGAAGACAATATTCTTAACCTATTGGACCTCCTGGTAGGGACTTGTGGTAATTTAGGTATATCATCATGTTCCTCTTAAGCATCATCAATCAAAACCTCTACACCATCTCTAACTTGTTAATCATTAACATCACTATGTTGCTCATCATTTTGAGCATTAGACTCAACATTATCCAGTGAAAAGGAAACCGCATCAGATTACCATTAATGAGATTATTATCTTTCTCGGGTGTAGTAATCTCTACTTTGTTAACATCTTCAATGGTTTGGTCTTCCATGAACTGTACTGCACATCACGACTTCTAACTAACTTTTTCTCAACAGGATCATACATCTTGTAGCCAAACTCATCCTGACCATAACCAATAAAAATACATTTCCTTGCCTTTGCATCTAACTTGGATCTTTCATCCTTTGGAACATGTTTTGTAATCAAAGACACACAAATTATCATAATTAACATTCTTGCCAAACCAAATTTTGTCTAGCACCTTAGTATTCAAAGCAACTACAAGACTAAGATTAATAACATGCACGACTGCAAGCAATGCCTCTCCCCAAAAATGCTTAGGTAACTTTGCTTTAAAAAACATACATCTAACACTTTTAACCAAAGTCCTGTTCATCTTCTCTGCTACCATTCAAATGAGGAGTTTTAGGAGGAGTCTTTTCATGTCTGATACCTTGCTGCTTGCAATAAATATCAAAATGTCCACGATACTCACCACCATTATCAGTACAAATATATTTCAACTTCTTACTTGATTGCCTCTCAATCAAAGCATGAAATTCTTTGAAATTTTCAAGTACTTGATCATTTCTTTGTAGTGGATAGACTCATAGCTTCCTGGAACAATCATCAATAAAAGTAACAAAATAAAGTACACCACTAAACGAATTTATCTTTAATGGACCACAAACATCAGAATGCACCAATTCAAGCAACTCTGACTTTCTTAAGGGAGGATGTTTCTTAAAGGATACTCTAGTTTGTTTACCAGCCACGCACTCTGCACTCTTCAACCCCAAAAGCATATCCTTTTTAGCTAAGTAATTAAGCCCTTTTTTACTTATATGACCAAGTCTTCGGAGCCATAAAGATGTCTCCATATACATAGCATTCACACTACCTTAGCAACCAAAACTTTAGTCCAATATAATTTAGAATTTTTCTCCCCTCTAGCCATGACCAAGTTACCTTTAGTGAACTTCCATTTTCCAGAACCAAAATGATTGTCATAACCATAATCATTAAGCAAATGCACAAATATTAGATTAAAACGAACATCTTGAGCATGTTTGACTCCTCTGAGTAATAATTGCACTCCTATGTTGGTTTGCAAATAAACATCACCAACACCAATAACCTTTGAGACATCATCATTACCCATCTTCAACACTCCAAAATCACCAGAAGTGTATAAGATGTGAATAACTCTTTCCTCGGAGTAACGTGCAGTGTAACACCATTAACAATGATCCACATGTTCTCATCAAATACAAGATTAACATATTCATAGTCACGAAGAAGAACAATATCACCAGATGTAGTAGTAACACGATTATCATTATGATCATTCTCTTTCTCCTTGCTCTTCTTGCCTCTGTTATCCTTTTTCCACTTATAATAATATTTTTGGATGTGTCCAGGTTTATTATAATAATGACACTCATGTTCTTGTATCTTGTCTTAGAATTATTCCTGCTCTTGTCTCTACCACCCTTCGGTCCTTTTTTCTAACATCTCCCCTTATTTTTAGTGACAAACACTTCAGACTGAGATGAAGAACCATGTGTCTTCTTTCTCATGTCTTCATTAAGAGCGCCACTCTTTGCCATTCGGAAAGAAACAATACCATTAGGGGTTGAGTTTGTAATTGAAACCCAAAATATCTCCCAAGACTCTAATTGTGTATTCAGTAGCCATAATCCCAAAACTTCATTATCAAAATTTATACTCATTCCTAACAGTTGATCTAGGAGCCCTTGAAACTCATTTAAGTGATTTGAAATGGAAGAACTCTCCCTATACCTCAAATTCATAAAAAAATTCAACAAATACAATTTATTATTGCCTGACTTAGAAGCATACAAGGACTTAATTTTCTCTCACAAAGTTCTAGCATGTGTCTCATTAGCTATGTGTTATCTTTTACATATTGCCGAATAAAACCGCACACATGTTAGTGCTCAAAGTCTCATTCTTCATCAGACATAGAATCTGGCTTTTGTGTAGCAAAGACAAGAAGATGCAATTTCTTCACAAACAACAAATATTTCATCTTGCCTTTCCACAAATGATAATTTGTACCATTTAAAACAACCATATTTGAATTTGCCTCCATCATTCAAGTAAGTAAATATAGCAAAAAAAAAAAAACCAAGAGCTCTCTAAAATACCAAAATATGCAGCGAAAATATTTTTCCTAAACTTACAAGAATCTGAGAGGAGCAATAACAACAGATAATGACAAAAATAATCACAGTAGAGAACACCAATATTTTTAGTGTGGGAAAACATCCTGAATATGAGAAGTAAAAACCCACAGGCATAAGCAAGTCAAACAAGCTCCACTAAGATCAAAGTATGAGTACAAGAGAGTCGAATCAAAATACACAAATAAGTGCCTACAGAGCAGTCAATATATCGAAGTAACAATGCTCTCAAATACGAAAAACAAATAAAAGAAACCTAAAAACTAGTCACAGTGAGAGACTGATATCTCCAACTACAAGCTTCCAATTAACAATCTCAACGGTCAAAATGAAGAATCTTAAACCACTAACCTGTTGTCAAAATTTTAGCCTGATCCAATAGTGAATTAAGCGGAAATCATAATTTTATTGAGACAACTTGGTAAATAAGCGAAACTATTTTCTTATCTTTTTCTCTTCAAAAGGCTGTGAAATGTTTTCTCTCTTTTGACCTAAGAGATCTCTCTCCACTTAAGATTAAATGAGATAAAATGACTGGATTAATTTGGACCTTTTTTTACACATAATTGGGCCCAACCCAACAATTTAGAAGTGCGTACTACTCACAAATCAAACATTCTTGCATTGAAGATGACAAAAAACTTAATTGATCAAGAATAAGTGAATATTCTTATATTACTTTTATAAAAATTAAATTTATTGATAGATAAAATTTGTTTAATTGAAAAATAGTTTGAAATATATTTTATCAATGGATAAAAATTTATCGAAAATATTTTTGTTAAAAAATTTATTGGTGAATTTGAATAATATATCAATAATTAATAATAAATAAATGACGACAACATTTTGATCACACAAAATACTAATATAAAAAATAAGTTGTTAAATTGATATAGTATATTTAACCCATATTGAACCTTATAAACTTAATTATTACCACACATCATTTTTTCTAAAATAGTAAATAGGGAATTGACAAAAGAGTAAAAAAATAAATAAATTGATGCAGAATAATAAGAATTAGAATCAAATTACAGTAAAATAATAATGATAATTAAAATTAAAGTGAAACATAATTTAAATAACTAAAATTTATAAAATTTAAACAAAGTGATTTTAATTCAATTTGAAATTTGTCGAGTAAAATGCAAAATAAAAAATTGATTTAAAATAAAAGAGTGCACAAATTAAATTTAAAATTTTTGAAAGCGATAACTCTAAAACTAAATTGAGAATTATAATTAGAATCAAACAAAAAATGAGTTAAGAATGGAAATTAAGCAAGTACTATAATAAAATAAAAATTCTAAATAATTAACGTAAATTAAAATGAGTAGTGCGTGAATAAAGTAAATTGAACAATATAAATTAAAAAATTCAATAAAAATTGTAAATTAAAGAAAAGAGAGCAAATCGAGAGTGCAATAACATTAGATGAGCTCACCTAACTAAAAATTAAAAAAGAAAACGGGACGAGATAAAACTGGATTGAACTCTCATTAGACTTCTATTTATAGGAGATTAAACAAGATAAATTAATTATAAAATTAATTACAATAAAATTAAATATTTCCCAAATTAAAAATTGCAAAACCCGATTAATGTGACGAAAAATTTATGCGACTCGATTTGGAGGAAATAATCCGTTTTTTTTATTTGGAGAGATTCAATGTTGATTTGCATTTACTTCTTAATTCTTGCGGGTCATTAATTCAGCTAGATTAGATTCTCGCACTCAGTTAATTTGTTTGATTCAAAATTTTTATTTGTAATATTTCATAATTGGACTACACAAGCAAACTTAGGTTTCCAATAAGAGTAAAGTTCAACTACATCAATTTGAATCTTTATTTCCATCAATGGCTCATCTCAACTTACATTTCTCCTACACACAAAAAATTACACCGTGGATATATGCATATATTTTTTTATGCTAAAATTATGAAAAATATAATAAATTAAGAAAAATTGAATTATAGAGTGCTTCTTATAAAAACATATTAAATACATTATTTATGAAGAAAATAATTAATTTAAAAAATATCTTAGTTCAAGAAATAAAAAATAGAATTACATACATCAATAAATCAAAAATTATGAATAATTATGGATGGATAAAATTATGTCAATAACTAAAAATAGACAAATTTATCAATAATACTTATCCATAAATATATCCTTCAATAATTTTTAAAGATGGTTTTCTTCAATACTTATCTACGCACTTATTCATTAAAAATTTATATTTTTTTATTATATTATTTATCAACAAATTTCTGTCAATAATATCTATAAATAACATTTAATTTTAACCCAACTAAAAATTCAGAAATAATGTACAAACAACTTTGATTATTAAATACTCATACATAAAATAAAATAAAATATTTATATTACAAATTAATATAAATATGATAATCAAATAAAATATATTATTTATCTCAAATTATAATTGTTATGCGGTATTTTCTTAATTTAGAAACCATATAGTAAAGGAATTGTATTTTTCCTATTAAATTCCTTGTTAACAAGAATACTCAAATATATTTAAAAATAAACTTAAATTAATTAAATATAATCATTTTAAAATTTAAATTGTAAACAAAATTATAAGTAAGTTATTATATTACATTACATATAAGTAGAAGGTATTATTCACGTACACATGCATAATACCTTCTATACGATATTTAATAAAATTTTCTCTATATTTATCTTGATTCGAATAAATCTATGTTAAATTTTTTATATATTTAAATTATTTTTATGGTACATTGAAGGATTATGTTAGATTTAAGGTTAAAATGAACAAAAAAGAAAAAGAAGTATAAAATTAGTTCAACTAAAATTGTAAATTTTCTTAAACATGTGACTAAAATCACCAAAAGAAATAAAAAATTAAAATCATAAATCAAAGGAAAGTAAAATTATAACTTAAGAAAACCCAATTGAGTAATTAAGTCAATGTGTCTAATTAATTGCATGTCAATTCAAATATGCCCACTAACTACTTTAATCTTTTAAATATGTTTTTGATATTAACATAATTTCTTGGATAATCCAAAATTAATAAATGTTTGCTAACAGTTATTATCTTCATCCAATTCCATAATTATATGCATATTAAATAAATAAATAAAATGTTAGTTTCTTATTTTTAAAACTCTTATTTTATACATATATTAATGGGTTTAGATTTTTCATGGATGCATTAAGAGAGTACGTACTATTACATTTATTATTTTATCTTAATTAATAAAACTATTTTTATCAATTAAAAAATAATAACGTGTTCTCTCTATATTTTTATTATATATATTTTATCTCTGAATAATTTCACTCTTTTGTCACATTTTAATACAACTTTCTATGAATGTATTCAACATGCTTGTATTGTGTCCATTTCAATACCTAGTTTGGGCCAACATTAGATAATGGATTTGTGCAATTGGAATACGTAACCCTCACAACACTTCATCAATATTTAATAATTTTTACAACTAAATATTTCTAGTATATATTATAATTATAATTTATATATATTAAAAAAGTACTTTTTAAGTATATAAAACGCACTTTGGATTTATAATTAAAAACTAAAATAATTGTTATACTGAAAGCTTTCGAATTTTTATATTAACAGAATATACATAATTTTTATAATCGTTATAATTTTTTTATATTAATTGAGCTGAATGTTAAACTATTTAGTTTTTTAAGAAACTAATATATTTGTAAAGTTAAATATTTTCTTATTTACAGTATTTTTAGGTGAAGATGCTTAAGAATTGTTTCAAGAAATATGGTTTAAAATCATTGACCATTAATATATATTTTACTTGTTCGACATTTATTATGGAAAAATTATTAGATTTTTATAAACTTTTTACCTTATTCCTTAAAAACGTAACTTTTGTTTTACTTCTTTAAATATTTTATTTATATATATATATATATATATATATATATATATATATATATTACTTTAGTGTTATCTTGATGGTATTATTATATTTCTTTAGGATTAATTTTTTTATTCAAAATATTATATATTTTTGAATTCTGTTTCGTCACCATTTCAAGATATATCGATGATTAAGAGGGGAAAATATATATATAAATTATACTGCTTCAACTCATCTAAAATTTATGAACATATCAAAACATTAACAATTTGAAAAATTTAATGACACAATATATGATCAAATTAAAAAAAAACCTAACAATATACAAACAACACAAATTTAATAAATAATAATAATAAATAATTACAAAGAAAAACCTATTAATTTAACCAATTTGTTTTGTGTTTGGTAAGGTTGACATGACTTCCTCCAAAATTTTCGGTTAAAGCTTCATGATACCAAAATTCAAAACCCTGCACCATAAAAAACTTGACTAATAAATAATGGTGGTTTTAGCTTTGTGTCCATTATTTATGGGAGATGTTTCAAAGCTTGAAGCAAAATATATAAAACCCTAATGGTGTTTATTTCAAATTGATGGATGATAGACAACATTGAATCGATATATTTAAATTAAAAGGACCCAAATAAGTCTTTAAAAATAAAGATCGCAACCAGTTTTACTACTTAAAAAAGATGAAAAATCAAAAGAATATATATTTACAAATATTTCAAATAAAAGTAAGGAAAATAAATCATAATATATTTAAAAATATTTCTCAAGATTTGTTTGATTTAATTTAACTTTTTAGTTTTTTAAAATAAATTTAAAGGTTAATTATAATTTTTTTTTAAATCAAACTAAAAGAAAATCTTGCTTGATATTCTAATTTAAAAATTATTTTAAACCATTTAAATATAGATGATAACAACAAGTTTAGGGTTTAGTCAGATAAAATTTGAAAATTAATTAGATATTTTATGATGACGAAGATGGACATTTATAACGATGAAGACGGATAACATAATACAATTATGAATAAAGTCATATTATTAAAAATATATATTTTTGTATTAATTTTAAATATTTTAATTTTATAAAAAAATAACAGTTTTTTAATATTATTTTAATTAATCAATTATGAAACAAATTTTAAATATATTAAACAAACAAGTGTTTAGTAGCTTAATCTATTTATATTTAACAAATATATTGTGTTAGCATTAACTTTTTGAATTGGTATTGGAAAATAATGTACGATTAAAAATGTTATTATATATTTATATTTAAATATAAGAAATATTTTTTTATTTTGTAAAGGTTTCAGTAACTTTCCAGACAGGAAGATAACATTTTTCAGATTCAAGCACGTGAAAGGAACTTTACCTACATGACAAAGAATCCTTATCCGTTGATAAATCTTATCGCACTTTTCTGACAAAAACGTTTTTGTCTGATTACCATTTTTCCACAAATAATGCACCTTATTCATCATCGATATTAGGTTAACTTCAGATACATGAAACATTATCTTTTACACCTTTTTGTGTTGCTGAGACCAGATTCTACATACATCAAATTAAATTTCTCTCTTTGTTATCCTAACCTTTAAACCATTCTTCATTAGAAGAACGATTGAAAGGTTTGGAGAAGCATCATGACCTTCAACCACTTGGACACGATACTTCTGCAAGATTGCAGTTGCCACCATCTTTATTTGAATGAAGGACGAGTCTTTGCCCAAACAAATCCTTGGTCCTGCATTAAAAGCAATGAATTTGTAAGATGGTACATAAACATTACCTCCTTTATGTGAGATCCATCTCTCTGGTTTGAACTCCATACAATCTTCTCCCCATATTTCCTCAAATCTTCCCATTGAATATAAACAAAATAATATGATTGTACTGGGATTCACAGCATGACCACTAGGAAGCACGTCAGCTTCAAGTGCTTGCTTTCGTTCGAAAGGTATGGGAGGAAAAAGCCTCAATGCTTCACATATAGCACCATGCAGATAAACCAGCTTTTTCACCTCCTCCACGTTTAAAACCCCAGGCGTTTTTTCGTTGTTTCCAAACATCTCATTGATCTCTTGAAGAATCTTGGCTTCCACCAAAGGGTTTGTAGCAACAAGCCAAAAGAACCAAGTGAGAGCCGAAGTTATGGTATCTCTCCCAGCCACAAATAGATTGAACACAGCATCCCTTAGAAATATATCATCATGTGCTTGCCCTTTTCCCTTTCCTTCTCTCATCAAATTTGTTAACAAGTCCACGTGAAAGGCTTCTCCCGTTTCATTTTCTTTGTATTTGCTTATATCTTCTCTCTTAGACGCTATGCATTCGTATATGAACTCATCAAGTGTTTTACATGCTTCTGTCATCTTCTTCTCTTGACCAATCTGAAGCCGTTTCTGCAACTTCCAAACACACCCTGGCACTACATGTCTGTAGAATATGGACTCTTCTGCTTCATTAAAAGCCTTCTCAATTTCAACATCCGGAAAACCAACGGAAAGGCAATTAGGGTCATTGCCAAGAACTATAGAACATATGTTATCGAAAGTGAAGCGATTGAAGACATCTTGAAGATCCACCACGGTCCCCTGTTGGTGTAGATGATCCAATACGGGAAGTAGGCTATTCTGCACCTTCTTGTGAATGGTTTTCTGTAGAAAGACCTCAAAGCTTTTCTGTTTAAAGAGAGAATGGAAGAGTTCCCTGTTGTATTTCCATGTCTCTGAATCAGCGGTGAAAATCCCGTGTCCGAAGGCTTGAAAAATGTCACGAAACACGGGTCCTTTGACGTAGTTGTGGAAACTCTTGCTCATGATGTGGTGCACGTTGAGGGGGTCACTAGTGATCAAATAGTTCATGTTGGTAAACCATGGTCCAGTGAACTCACCGGTTCCCCCATGTTGTTTCAGCACCTCAGTCAAAAAATCATGGCAGCGCCACAAATTGCTGAGAAACTGTGGTAGCATGCCAAGGAAGGGGTAGTCAGTTAAGAGGGGGTGTCTGCAACATAGTCTCCGATGGAAGAAGTTTATGATGCAGAGGAGTGCTGCAATCGTTGCTGCTGCATAGCCAAGTAACAACGGTGGCATTGTAACTTGATAAACAAGAGAAGATGTTTGTTTGTTACGTGGGTTTTGTGGGATCTCTATGCCACTTGTGGATGTTATTGTCCTATACAATACAATGAGAAGAGAATGATAGATGTTTATTTTGACTAGGTAGGGCATAGCATTTATTGAAGATATTGTATGGTATCTGCGACAAAGTAGATAGAGGTTCATATCCCCTCTTTATTTCCCCACCGTCTGAACCACCACATACTTGCCACTTCACTTTCTGGTATCTTCGCCCTCCTAACTTTTTCTCTACATACAAACTTTTAATCTTAATAAAATCTTATATTTTATTAATTTTAAATTTATATATAAATATATTATTTTATTATTTTTATAGTATTTAAATTATTTGCAGTAATATGTAACATACATGTAAAAGAATTGACTTCACTGTCTAATAAATACGAAATATATCCAACTAAAAACCAAACTTGATTTAAGATAAACTTGTAATGACATGTGAATGTGATCATGGATACAAGTACACGTAATTGTAATATATACATCTCTAGCTAATTTTATTATAGTTGAATAGAATATTTTAAAAATATCGGTTCAATACGAAATCGATCTGAAAATAGATATTTTAAATAATCAAATTAATTTTAATTAATTAAGATAAAATATAAAAAGCAAATATAAAATCAGGAGAATGAAAAAATAGGAATAAAATTAGTAAAATGAAGAAAATTGACCAAAGTTTTAGATCTAACCGATTTTACTAAAAAAAATTAATAATAATTTTTTCTATAGAAATATAATATATATTTTTTATTATATCAAATTTAAATAATAATTATTTTATTATATTTTCATCTTATTTTATTAATTATTTATTTAATATATTTTATATTTATAAACTATTATAATTTACATGATAATAATTTTTATTATTTATAAAAATATTATTATTATTAAAAAATTTATTATATATTTATTATATTATAAAAATATTATTTTATTAAATTTGGTTATGCGAACCTTTGAATTTAGAATGAATATCTTAATCGATTTAATCACCGGTTAAGTTTTAAGACAGTTTAAAAAATTATCGTAAAATATTGATTTAGTTTTATTAAGATAGTTAAACAAATTATAATAAAATATTGTTTTTTTTTTTGAAATAATTTATGTTTTTCATTACGGAGATTTAATTTATTTTTATTTTACTTTAACTAAATTTTTTTATAGTTTTGTTCATTAAATTGGCTTCTTAGAAAAAAAATGTTTGGCACTTTTTTCTATACACTTGTGCATTTTTATTTCATTTATAAAAAGTCAAACCTTTTATTGAAATTGAAGAAAAAAATATTAAATTAATATTTAAGGCCTGGATAATATATAATTAATTTAGCTAAGATTTTAATTTTAGTCTCTATGTAAAATTTTATTAATTGGACTCTAAATGTATATGTACAAATGTTACGAGTTTGAACAATGTTGTTATACATATAACACTGTCATCAATTGTTTTACACCAATTATCAGTTTTTCGTTTTATCTACATTCTTAATTGAGTTTATAAATTCGTAATATATTTTTAATTTATCCTTTTATATAGAATATTTTTAAATCAATATTTATATGTTAAGTCCCTCTCTTGGACACTATCTCGAACAATCTAAACTGTTCCATGTTACATGATCCCAAAAATAAATCTCAAATTAAATAATTATATAAATAATAAAAATCTGCCTTTTCTCAGCAAATCGACACGTGTACATGAATCAAATCATTTGACACAAACATGTTGTCTGGTTGCCATGTTCGATAAATTATTCATTCTATTTTATTTCTGGAAAAGACAAGGACTAAGAAAAATGGTATTATTTCCTTATTGTATATTTAAAACTTCAAGTTCTTTTACTTCAGATAATTCTTACACACAAACATAATCTTGTACAGAATAAAACAACAAGCATGCTATTGTTTTAGTACAAAAGTTACTGTTAACCAACATTTTCTCAGGTACAAATTATTCATTGTTTTATTACATGGACGATGACATCCAAATTTCAACGTAGGGCGTGGAATTAAGTTTCTCTTTTTGTTATCTTAACCTTCAAACCATCCTTCATGAGAAGAACAATTGAAAGGCTTGGCCAAGCAACACAACCTTCCACCACTTGGATATGAAAATTGCGCAAGATAGCAGTTGCTACAATCTTCATTTGAATGAAGGACAAGTCTTTACCTAAGCATGTTCTGGGTCCTGCATTAAAAGCAATGAATTTGTAAGATGGTACATAAACATTACCTCCTTTCTTTGATATCCATCTCTCTGGCTTGAACTCCATGCAATCTTCTCCCCATATTTCCTCAAATCTTCCCATTGCATACAATGAAAATATTAACATTGCTCTGGGATTAACACCATGACCACTAGGAAGCATGTCAGCTTCTACTGCTTGCTTGCGTTCGAAAGGTATAGGAGGAAAGAGTCTCAGTGTTTCACATATTGCACCGTGCAGATAAACCAGTTTTTTCAATTCCTCCACACTTAAATCATCTGGTGTCTTCTCATTTGATCCAAAAATTTCATTGATCTCTTCAAGAATCTTGGCTTCCACCAAAGGATTGGTAGCAACAAGCCAAAAGAACCATGTGAGAGCTGAAGTTATGGTATCTCTCCCAGCCACAAAAAGATTGAACACAGCATCCCTTAGAAATCTAGCATCATGTTGTTCTTTCCCTTCTCTCATCAAAGTTGTTAGCAAATCCGCACAAGCTTCTCCTGTTTCATTGTTATTGTACTTTCTTAGTGCTTCCGACCTAGACGCTATAAGTGCATGGATGAATTGATCAAACGTTTTGCACGATTCAGTCATCTTCTTCTCGTGACCGATTTGAAGCCATTTCTGCAGCTTCCAAAGACGCTTTGGCATTGTATGTCGGTAGATTATGGACTCTTCTGCTTGGTTAAAAGCCTTCTCAATTTCAACTTCTGGAAAATCAACGGAAAGGCAATTGGGGTCATATCCAAGAACTATAGAACATATGTTGTCGAAGGTGAAGCGATTGAAGACATCTTGAAGATCCACCACATTCCCTTGTTGATGTAGATAATCCAACATGGGAAGTAGGCTATTCTGCAACTTCTTCCGAATGGTTGTCTCTAGGAACACCTCGAAGCTTCTGTGTTTAAAGAGGGAATGGAAGATATCCCTGTTGTATTTCCATGCTTCTGCATCAGAAGTGAATATCCCATCTCCGAAAGCCTGAAAAATCTCACGAAACTCAGGTCCCTTGACGTAGTTGTTGAAATTCTTGCTCAAGACATGGTGCACGTTGAGGGGGTCACTAGTGACCAAATAGTTCATGTTGGTAAACCAAGGTCCTGTGAACTCACCAGTGCCACCATGTGATTTCAGGACCTCAACTGAAAAATCATGAATACGCCACAAATTGCAGAGTACCTGTGGTAGCATGCCCAGGAAGGGGTAGTCAGTGAAGAGAGGGTATCTGCAACATAGTCTCCGACGAAAGAAGTGTATGATGCAGAAGAGTGCTGCAGTTGTTGCTGCTGCATACCAAAACATGGCCATTGTAAATTAATCAACAAAACAAAAGCAATCTGGTTGTGTTGTAACGTTTCTCAGTAGTTTTGTCATCTTATAGTATTAGTTGTTGGGGGAAAATTTCAAGTACAAATTGCAGATATTTATTAATGGATCTGTATATTCATTATCTGCTCCAATCATAAAAAGGTTGTTAGAAGTTAGTGAAAGGACTCACGACTTGATTAGCTTGTAAGTGTATCTTGTCGTATACGTATCTCTTCTCTCTCTCTCTCTCTCTCTCTCTCTCTCTCTCTCTCTCTCTATATATATATATATATATATATATATATATATATATATATATATATATATATATATATATATGAAAGCAAGGGGAGATTGATGAAAATGTTCCTGCATTTCTAAGAGATGATTTTGATGATGATTCAAGTCAACAACATTCGAGATGAATTTAATGACAAACTGAATTTATGACGTAGGTGATAAAGATGATGATTCAAGCAAACCCAAGATGATTCTTGAAGACTAGATAGAGTCTTAGAATACTGGATATGGAGATACAAGTTGATGAAGTAATATTATGCATATGCCTACAAAGCACAAGTGTGATAAAATTCACAACATGATATTTTTCACTTGTCATAATTAATTATGATGCACTAGAAATGGAAAAATGAATTTCTCTATCATAATTAATTATACTGGTAATATAATCAATTATGGAAATTCAAATTTGAAAAATATATCCGTTTTAAAGAATAAATATTTTTTAATACATCCTAATTTTCTCTATGATATTATTAATGTCCAACGACCATTTTCTGATACTATTTTTCTATTTAATTAAGTTTTGATGAAAAATAAAAAATACACAATTATAGAATTCGAAAATACAATTTACATTCAATCAATTTTGAGAAAAGAATTCTGAGCAAGGCAACAGAGATATTTTACACCTTTTGAGAAAACCATATTCTCTACTGTCTTCTATGTTTTTATTGTTAATCACACTTGTTCTTGGAGATTGACATTCTACATGCTTCTACAATTTGTTGTCTCCATTACCCAGGTGTGTCTGTTCTTATTTTTATTACCTTCATCCTTTTTGCATTGGTGAAAATGAGGTTCTTTTCATTCCTAGTGTGATTCTAGGGAGGTGTTCATCTTTAGTGAGATTCTAAGGAGGTGTTTTCATCCTTTGATTTGTTCAAAGGAGGTTTTCATCCCTAGTGTGATTTTAGGGAGGGGTTCATCCTTAGTGAGATTCTAAGGAGGTGTTTTTCATCCTTTGATTTGTTCAGAGAAGATGTTCATCCCTAGTGGGATTCTAGGGAGGTGTTCTTCCTTAGTGAGTTTCTAAGGAGGTGATTGTCTTTTTAATTAGTTTACTTTTTACTGGTTCTTCTACTGAGTTGATTGTAATTTGTAAACTGAATTTGAAAGATAGTGGATGGAGAGTCACTCTTGTGTTAAAAGTTGACTGGGAACTGGATGTAGGGTTGGCTATACCTGAACCAGTATAAATCTTTGTGTGCTCTTCTCTTTCCCTTGTCTCTTTCTCTGATTATATTATCGCTTCTGCTTTATCTGTGTTCAAACAAATTATTGACTCACAAATAAATTTTTAATTTAACATCTATTTTAATTTGTGCATCTATTCACCCCCCTTCTAGATGCCATTTGTCTAACAAGAGCTTGGTTAGATAAGATATTTCTAAACGATCTATCAAGATGTCTATGCAAAATCAAGTTTACAAGGAAGAAGTCTCAATAAACAGACCACCATTATTTGAAGGAGAAGACTATCAGTTTTGGAAGGCGAGAATGGAAATATTTTTACAAACACTAGATTATGGTGTTTGGGATGTTGTACTCAATGGCCCCTACATTCCGATGAGAACAACGGAGTCTGGAGCTGTTCCAAAGACTTTTGATCAATGAACGCCGGATGAAAATAAGTGTGCCCATTATGATGGAAGAGCCCGAAATGCTATTGTTTATGGCTTAACTCGTAATGAATTTTTCAGGGTCTCACAATGCAAGACGGCAAAAGAAATATGGGATACTCTTAAAGTAACACATGAAGGAACAAATGAAGTAAAACGAGCACGTAAAAATACACTCATCCAGGAGTATGAATTATTTCAAATGCAGCAAAATGAAAGCATCACGAATTTCCAAACACGCTTCACACATATAGTAAATCACTTGAAAGCATTAGGAAAGAGTTTTGACAAAGAGGAGTTGAACACAAAGATCTTGAAATCCTTAGACAGGAATTGACAACCAAAGGTCACTGCTATTACAGAATAAAAGGATCTCACAAAAATGAATATTGCTACTCTATTTGGAAAACTGCAAGAACATGAGATGGAGCTACAAAGGTTAAAGAACGGTGAACAGAATCAAACCAAAATGATAGCTCTAAAAGTAGAAAAATCTTCACAAGACGAAGGCGAAAATGAAGGTAAGTTTTCGGACTCCGATATGTCTCTTTTTGTTAAACAATTTTCTCGCTTTATGAAGAACAGGAAAGAGAGACAGCAAAGAAAGGAGAAAACAAATAAATTTCATTGCTATGAATGTGGAAAACCTGGTCATATCAAACCAGACTGTCCGAAACTTAAGAAAGAGAAGAAAGATGTGAAAGAGAAGAAGAAAGAGAAGAACGATACCTATAAGAGCAAACACAAAGTTTATATTACTTGGGAGGATAATGATTCTTCCACAACACAAGAGAGTTCTTCCGAAAGCAGTGATGGAGAAGAAGAAGCAAATATTTGCTTGATGACAAAAAGTGATGATAAAGCCTCATCACAGGTAAGTAGTACAAATTCCTTAAATGAATATGATGAGTTATTTAAATAATATCAAGATATGTATGAAGGTTTTACCAAATTATCTAAGAAATACAATGCACTTAGGCAAAAGTTTAATGCATTAGAAAATATTGTTGGTATTCTTGAAAAAGAAAATGAGTGCTTAAAGAAAGATGTTGAGAAATCTAAAACTGTCTAAAAATAAAGAAGTTGTTAAACCTTGTGAAAATTGTAATCTTTTGGAAAATGAGATTTTCAAGTTAGAGAAAATAATAAGCAATTTTTCAAAATCTTCTGAAAATCTTGATTCAATATTAGGTTATCAAAGAGGAAATTCTAGCAAAGCTGGACTTGGTTACAAACCCAAAGAAAGTCTAGAACCTCATAAAACTATTTTTGTGAAAGAGTCAAGGAAAACAGATGTGAAACCAGTTTCAAAAACTTTAAGAAACGCATTTAGACATTTTGAAAGAAAATCAACATGTTTTTATTGCATGAAATTAGGTCATACATCAAATAGATGTTACATAAAACATTTTGGCATATCTAATGACAAATATGAATGGGTGCCTAAAGGAACAAAGCATTTATACATGTCTAGATGATAATTTGAGCATCTAATTGATTATCAGAATCGGAATTTTTTTCTTGTTGTCATAATCAATTATGTTGACCAACTTTGAAATTTGAAAGTTTGAATTTTGAAAATTTGAATTTATGAAAATTTGAAATTATAAAGTTTGAAATCTTGTAATTTGAGATTCTTGAAATTTGAAATTTTGCAGTTTGAGATTTTTTAAAAATTTGCAATATGAGATTTTTGAAATTTAAAATTTTGCAATTTAAAATTTTGTAGTTTGAGATTTTGAAATTTGAAATTTTTGCAATTTGAAATTTTTTGAAATTGAATTTGAATTTGAATTTGAAATTTGAATTTGAATTTGAAATTTGGGATTAGAAATTTGAATTTGAAATTTGGAATTGGTTGGAATTTGAATTTGAAATTTGAAATTTGTTGCAATTTGAATTTGAAATTTGAAATTTGTTGCAATTTGAATTTGAAATTTGAAATCTGGAATATGAGTGCATTTGAATTTGAAAGCTGCCTAAATAAGAAGACTGCAATGGAAGAAAACTACTGCATTTAATTCCATTATCTCTATAATCATTTTATTCCCCTATCTTTCTCTCTCTTCATTTGTCTTGGGTATCCTAGATATTGTTTCCTTAATATGATATTCTTCTCTATGACATTTTTTAATGCATTATCTTCTCTACCTTGATTTATATACTAATAGGTACAAATTTGTTCTCAGTTTCTATTGCAATATTTTTCATAATTATCAATGAAACAGGAAGATATTTTGATGATATTAATCTATGTGAAACATGGGGAGATTTATTTTCTCTTATAATATTTTTCATAATTATCAATGAAACATGGAAATATTTGGATGATATTAAACAGGTGGAGTTTTTTTCTTATAATATTTTTTTAATTATCAATGAAACAGGGAGATATTTTGATGATATTAATCTGTGTGAAACAGGGGAAGATTTTTTCTTATAATATTTTTTTTATGATTATCAATGAAACAGGGGGAGATTTTTTTATGAATTAAAATCTGTGTGAAATTCTTTCCTATCCAAATTAAACAAGGGGAGTTAGGAGAAATATTTGCTCATATGAGTAAGGGGGAGTCTTGTTATTAATATATCCAGACGAAAATTAAGAGACTGTGACACTTGATATAAATTTGTGCTAATCTTGAGCTGGCTATATAGAGTCAAACATTTTAATTCATTTCAGGTGTTTCCTTGATCATCATCAAAAAGGGGGAGATTGATGGAAATGTTCCTGCATTCCCAAGAGATGATTTTGATGATAATTCAAGTCAACTACATTCAAGTAAACACCATTCAAGATGAATTTAAGGACAAACTGAATTTATGACGTAGGTGATAAAGATGATGATTCAAGCAAGCCCAAGATGATTCCTGAAGACTAGATAGAGTCTTAGAATACTGGATATGGAGGTACAGGTTGATGAAGTAATATTATGCATAAGCCTCCAAAGCACAAGTGTGATAAAATTCATAACATGATATTTTTCACTGTCATAATTAATTATGATGCACCAGAAATGGAAAAATGATTTTCTCTATCATAATTAATTATACGGGTAATATAATCAATTATGACAATTCAAATTTGAAAAATATATCTGTTTTAAAGAATAAATGTTTTTGAATACATCTTGATTTTCTCTATGATATTATTAATGTCCAACTACCATTTTCTCGATGCTATTTTTCTATTTAATTAAGTTTTGATGAAAAATAAAAAATACATAATTACGTAATCCGAAAATACAATTTACATTCAATCAATTTTGAGAAAAGAATTTTGAGTAAGACAACAGAGATATTTTACACCTTTTGAGAAAACTCTCTTCTCTACTGCCTTCTGTGTTTTCATTGTTAATCACATTTGTTCTTGAAGATTGGCATTCTACAGGCTTCTACAATTTGTTGTCTCCATTAACCAGGTGTGTCTGTTCTTATTTTTATTACCTTCATCCTTTTTGCATTGGTGAAAATGAGGTTCTTTTCATTCCTAGTGTGATTCTAGGGAGGTGTTCATCCTTAGTGAGATTTTAAGGAGGTGTTTTCATCCTTTGATTTGTTCAAAGGAGGTTTTCATCTCTAGTGTGATTCTAGGGAGGGGTTCATCCTTAGTGGGATTCTAAGGAGGTGTTTTTCATCCTTTGATTTGTTCAGAGGAGGTGTTCATCCCTAGTGGGATTCTAGGGAGGTGTTCATCCTTAGTGGGTTTCTAAGGAGGTGATTGTCTTTTTAATTAGTTTACTTTTTACTCGGTTCTTCTCGCTGAGTTGATTGTAATTTGTAAACTGAATTTGAAAGATAGTGAATGGGGAGTCACTCTTGTGTTAAGAGTTGATCTGGAACTGGATGTAGGGTTGGCTATACCCGAACCAGTATAAATCTCTCGTGTGCTCTTCTCTTTCCCTTATCTCTTTCTCTTTTCTCGATTATATTATCGCTTCAGCTTTATCTCGTGTTCAAACAAATTATTGACTCACAAATAAATTTTTAATTTGACATCTATTTTAATTTGTGCATCTATTCACCCCCTCTCTAGATGCCATTTGTCTAACAATATATATATATATATATATATATATATATATATATATATATATATCAGTTTCTTTTGTTTGAAGTTAAGGGTTGATTTCAACGTATGAGTTGAATGAGGTACGACTTTTATATAGGGTTGTCAACATGGTTGTAACCCGTGACCCAATCCGACTTATTACGGGTTCGAGTCGAGTTGGGTTCGATTTTTTTTATTTTTATTGATTATGGACTAAAAATGAACCCGACTCACTTAACCCATGGGTTAAACGGGTTCGAGTCGGGTTATGGTGGGTTGGCCCACAACTAATTTTAAATTTTAAAAATAATTATAATAACATACTAACCTTAATTAATAATTTATTTTTAATTTTAAAAATAAGTATAATACTTTAGTAACCTTATTGATGTTATCATGTCTTATCTCTATCCTACAATGTTGGTTGTCGCCACAAGCCAAACCCTCACTTAAACTTGTTATCAGTTGTTCGCTACACCATTACGTTTGCCGCTGCACTTTGGTCACTTGTCTTACTATCTGTCCACCGCACCACTACACCATGTCCACTGTATTGCTTTTAAAGGTAAGAATTTGTTTCATAACCTAAACTATTGGATTGATGAATCTTTATTTGAAAATTGTAACATTTATACATTATTTTTTGTTTGTTATTGATTTATACATATATTTCTTTAATATATGAATTTTTTACTTCTTTCATTTAAATTAATTTACAGTATGGAATCGAAACAATACATCGGAGTATCAATGTAAATTGTATTGGTGATGATTTTATTATTAATGAAAAACTCAATGAGCCAATTTTAGTTAATAACAAATGTTGAGAAAGAAAGGAAGAAAACATAAGTTTCTACATCTGAAATTTCTATATAATTAAAAAAATTAAAAAAATATGGGTTAGTGAGTCAACCCACCTAACCTACCAACCCGTGGTGAGTTGAGTCGGGTTGTAAAATTTCTGGTTCGCCAAAAAGTAAGCCGAGTTGAGCTCACTTGTTTTCAGCTCAACCCGTGGTGAACTAACCCATGTGAGCCGGTTGACTTATTTGACACCCGTAATTTTATATATATGTACGAGTGATGTTTATTGGACATTAATTAAATTTCTTTTTAAATATTATCCGAAAAAGAAAATCATAATTATTGGTCCAGTTTTAGGATAGTTAAAAGAATGTATCATAAAATATTGATATTAAAAATGTATCATAAAATATAATTATCTTATTATTAATATTATTTATTTTATATAATTATAATTATTTTTATTTTTATTTTTATTAATATTATTATTATTATTATATTATTAAAAAATAATTGATAATTTTAATAATAATATAAACTTAATTATTATTATTATTATTTATTTCAGTATTATTAATAATATATTATTAATTATAATAATATAATATTTATTATTATAATATAAAAATTAGCAATCGTATTATTTAGTTCAATTTTTTTAAAATAAACACTGAAATCGTGTTTTAAAACAGTCATATTTTATAACATGATTTATTCAAATTTGTAAACTTTTTAAAATTTATCCATTTTTTAAAAAATTATCCCTTTACGAAAAAAAAAGCCAGTATCATCAGTTTCAATGTTATAAATTACTAGAAATTCTCATATCGAGAAATATAAAAAATAAGTTTTCTATAAATTTAATAATTTTTTACAAGAAAAACTATAGAAAATAATCAAGTTTTTAGTAGTGATATTTAATACTCTTTTATTATTAATTTTGAATTATATAATTGTAGATTTTATATGTTATACTAGTTTTGTATTGGCTTGCGATTCGTCAACTTTTTATTGATTCTTGTTTTACATGAATTCATAAATTTAAAGTAAATTTCAATTTAATTCTTCTAAACGATCTGTTATCACAAAAGTTGATTTAAAATTTGTGACCACCTTTCAAGAATTCATTTGTTACTAAAATTTTATTTGTCCATCTCTACAACCATTGGTGTAGCATCTAATTTCTTTTTTTATTTGTCCATCTATGATTATCAATTCCAAATTTTATTCTATCATAACGGTTACTTAGTTGATATTGTCACTAATTTAAAACATCTCATTTCAATTACTTTAAATATAAAAATATCATAGACAATCTTATTCAAGATTCATATTAAAATTTATTTTGTACTTAAATATATCATCCTCTAAACATATCATCCCTGTGATAAAAAACACTATCATGTTAGCATTTCAAAAAACAAAGACAAGTGATATCCTTCTATAAAATTGTCTTAATGTTATTCTTCTCCTATGTTAGTGTATCTTCTTGTATTCTCGTTATGATTCTTTAAAATGATTCTCACACTTATAAGATTGGATGCAATATTTTCTTAAAAAAAAATTAAAATATTTTACTTGAAATGAAATTATGTTGGGTTTAACTATAGTGTCGTGTCTAAGTAATATCAATAAAGTCAATTATAATATTTAAGGTTTCTAGTTGTCAAATTTTTATTTTTTTTCATAAGCACCAAAGATCAATTAACCAAATACAATGTGCTCGATCCATTGAGAAAAGAAAAAAAGACTGAGACACATTCCACATCTTAGAGTCAAGTGAAAACAAAAAAGACAAAACAACTCGTGACATGATAGACATGTCACTACAAGAAAAATCGAAATTTCCGATGGACAAAATCCGTCGGTAAGTAATAAAATCCGTCGGTAAATAAATATTACCGACGGATTATCGACAGACCTAAATCCGTCGGTAATAGCATTGTCGGTAAATTTTACCGACGAAATAGCAAATCCGTCGGTAAGTGTCATAGATACTTACCGACGGATATTCCGTCGGTAATTACCAATTATGCGCAAAACTTATCGACGGATAATCCGTCGGTAAATCCGTCGATAAAACCAGCTCTAGTTCCAGAGCATGTTATTTTTTTTTTATCCTATATAACTTGTAAAATAATATTCAATCCAGTCCAATTCAACAATATTCAATCCAGTCCAATTCAATAATATATTAAACAATTCAATTAAACATAAATCTAACTCACGTTAATCATAAGTAAATTCAAATGTGCTGATGCATAATGAAACATAATGTATAATCCTAAAAAGAGGATCAACATACAAATAGAATTGAAATATTATTCTATAGATGTTTGTATAACATTTAATAATGAGAGTAATCAGGAGAATGATGTTCTGGTATGTTGTCCTGTGGTGGGTTATCTTGTTGCTCTTCATTCAGTTGTTGTTGGGGTTGTTGTTCATCATGTGTTTCACTATGTTGACGCTGTTGAACAACAGATTGTGCAGTGGGGGGTAGAAGATGACCGACAAGGGATTGAAACTCTCTGAATTGGTGCTCTAGTCGTTCATTCTGCTCCCTTGTTCGACGTATTTCTTCTTCTTGTACAGATAATCGTTGTCTCAACTGATTAATCTCTTCTAAGTCAACTGAGGAGCTGGATGCTTGAATTTGATTCTTCAAGCTATCTGAACCACCCTGATAGCCATTAGCAAGTTGTCCAGCCCCATACAATCTTCCTTTATTCTTACCTCCAACTGTATCCACCCAACAACGGGACCTTATAACTTCATCATGTGCAGAATCAACAGGAGTAGACTCAGGTTCGCCACCACAAGATCCAGCAGATGACCTAGCTTGTGAAAGTCTAGTTTCAAATTCTTCCTATTAGTAGAAACAAATCAATTATTAACATGATTATTAACTTTACATAATATACAAAATTTAACATGAAGGTTCTCACGTGAAGGTTCTCACGTGTGTCTTCCTAGATCTTTCATCAACAAAATGACCCGTCTTCCTCCTAATATGAGTCTGTTGGAAGATCTCATCAATAAAAACTGATCTTCCAAGCTCCTTTGCCTACATTACATAAACAATTTGAGATATAAAACCCAATAAATATTGAATAAATCGTAAATGTATGATATAAAGACTTACCATATGTATGGCATGCTCATGTGTGCTGATAGAGCCACATGTGTGAAGGCTCCCACCCTTTTCTCGATGCCCTATTTTTTGGGCTTG